>PVLA01002756.1:0-249566 GCA_004027455.1 Hydrochoerus hydrochaeris | reverse complement strand
TACTGAGTGTCTGGCTCTCCTTATCAATTGTCACCTTCATCTTGGCCACTACTTGTCCCCAGCGCCTAGTAAAGAGGCTGGCACACAGCAGGTGCTCAATAAATGCTTGTCAAATAAACGAAAAACAGTGAGGCAACTAAACCTCCAGGAGATGAAGACAAAACCACCTCAACAAGTCCAAGCAGGAGCCAAGGAGGAAGGGACCTCCCCAGGGACCTGCCCGCCCCTGTGCCAACCCCTGGTCTTCACAGCTGCAGACCACCACGGGTCACTCCCCTCCCAGAGCCTGTCTGCCTCCCAGGAAAATTCGGAGTACAGGAGCTGTGGCCCTGTGATACCCACTTTTCCCCGCGTAAGGCAGTGAGGCAGGAAGGGCTTTTGTCAAAGCCCCTATCCTAAGCAGACAAGACAGGGTCCCAGGCTCCCCACTCCCCACCAGCCTGCCTGGCAGGGCAGACCTCAGGCCAGCGGACTTACCTGGCTGAGGGCCTGGAGTGCTGCTTTGCCCTCAGTGGGGGCCATGGCTCCCACCCTCACAGCCGGGCCCCCTCTGCCCTCTCCCACCTGCTCCTTCTTGGTTCAGGACTGCTGAGTGGGCCGCTCCCTCCTCCCAGCAAGACCTCTCCCCTCAGCCTGCTGGCCCACAGGGTGGGTGTCACCCCACCTGTGTCACTCCCAAGTCCTCTGGCACCATTCCGTCCACAGGGCTCACCCTGTGAGCTGCTTCTCCGGCCTTCTCTGGGATCATCAGAGGGACTCTGGTTCTGGTTCCCTTTCTGCCCTATCCATACTGTGACACATCAATGTGGGGCTCCAGGTCCCTGAATGTGAGGCCATGCAAGGAGTATCTCCAGGAAGGCCCAGGATTGGGGCAAGGGTGAAGTGTCCGAAACAGCCTCCCAGCCCCAAGCTCTCCCCAGAGACCTGGAAATCCGATGGAGCCCCCACTCCACCTTGAATACAAACCTTCCGTTACATCTCAGGCCTTTCCTTTTGCTTTGAGACAGGGTCCTCCTAAGTTGCCCAGGGTGGACAGAAACTTGCAATCCTCCTGCCTCAGCCTCCTGAGCTGCAGGGATCACAGTTGTGCACCATGACGACGCCTGCTTGATTTTCACGTTACCTACTGGGAAACAGCTGGGCTGGTTCCACTGCATGTGCACATGGATTAGAGCAAGACGTGTGTGTGTGTAAAGATCCCTGAAGCCCTGCTGCCCGGGAAAAGTGTTGGGGACAGTGGCCAGGCTTGTAGTTCCCAGGTGTAGTTCCCCCTTCCTGCTCCCCCGCTGTGTCCTCTGCAAAGCAGGCAGCAGCAGCCACCAGGCAACTCTCAGTGAGCAGAACAGAGACCCTCTCTCCTGCTGGCCATGGAAAAACTGAGCCACCTCTGTGGCAGGCCCAGCCCCAGGCCCAAGGTGAGCCAGGAGGCCTCAGAGACCAGTGTCATTGTTGGCGCTGATGGAGCCACTGGAGCATGGGACCAACTGGCCTGGCCTCCAGGGGCCACGCAGCCAGCATCCCCTGCCCAGAGCTGAGAGCCTCGGTCAGGGCAGCAAGGCAGATCCAGGCTGAAGTGGAGCTGTGTCCAGCAGTCTGCAGAGCCCTCGTACCATCCATGACCGACGCTGGCAGTAGAGACAGAGAGTTTGTCTCAGTCCTCCCAGTGGAGGCCAAGGGTCACCCTGTCCCCCACACTCCAAGCTCCCCCAGGGACAGCATCTGTAGACCCCAGAGGGAAAGTGGGGGAACACACCTCCCACTTGCAAGCCACAGATCAGCAGACCCCAGGCAGCCCAGGCCCCCGGCCAGCAGATCTGAGTGGCCCACTGCTCCCAGCTCCTCCGGGCCAGGAGACTCAGAACCAGTCCCCTGCCCACCCGCCCATAGGCACCCGACAGCAGAAACTGTCCCCCAGCTCTAAAAACAGAGGTCCCAGGGCACCCACCTTTCTGAAGGTTGTTGTAAGGTTGCAGTGGGATGGGGCAGGTCTCTGGCAAGTGCCCGACACACTCACTCTACTACGCTGGAGACCTGGGTGCCGAATGCCAGGAGCCTCCCAGCAAAAAATAATAACAAGAGCAAACGCTTATATAACACCTCTGGCGTGCCAGGCACCGGAGGACGCCGACGCATATCCAGTAACCCCTCCGTGGACATCCTCAGCTCTCAGGAATGCCGCCAGGGCTCAGCAGCGGGCTTGCCGAAGGCAGCAAGGAGGGGCAGGAGGGGCGGAGGGATCAGGGCTTTAGAAGGGATGGCCCTGGGTTCAAGGCCAAGCTCCGCACCCCAACATGCAGGTGAGGCTGGCCAGAGAGGGCAAGGGGGCAGTGTCCTGTAGGCCAGGCAGTCGGAGGGGGGTGTAAGTGCAGAACCCTTCCCCCACCCCCCTCGACCTGGCCCAGTTTCTCCTCCGGCTGGGCAGGGACACACAGACTAGCCCACAGGTGCAGCCAGGATCCCCTCAACACACACAGGCACACACATGCACACACAAAGTACACACAGACTCCAAGTACACAAAGTACTTTTTAAACAGCCCGCCCCACTACACTTCCCAAACAATCAGCCCTGACTGGGGCCAAACAAGACCGAGGCCAACAAGTCCTCTTCTACAGAGAGTCAGCCCGGCCCCCAACAATACAGGGGCCACAGACTTCCTGGTCCCTCCAAACCCAAGCCTGACACTTAGGACCAACCCCCGTCCCCAAGCAGAGTTCCCAGATCACAGCACCCCGGGGTGCTGAGTCACCCTGAACGCCTGACCCAGCACTCTGCACCTCTTCTCCCAGGAGCTGGAGCCTCCATCTGCCAGCGGACCCTGAGGAAAGCAGCAGGGGAGGAGAGAAGCCAGCTGCGACACCCCCACCCCCACCCCCACCAAAAAGCCCAAAAATAACAGCAGCCCCCTCACACACAACCCCTACACACCAGAAACGCAAAACAAACCCCTATCCATCAAAGGAAAGGGGAAAAAAATCAAAAGCCAACTACTGCACCTAAAAGGCTTTTAACCGTCCTCAAAAAAGTTTATTAAAAGTGTTCTTACTTAATGCTTGAAACGGAGATTCCCAAAATATACAGACGCCTCTTTTCTCATAGAAATAGATTTTTTTTATAATACAAAAAAAAGGACCAAAAAAATAATAACAACAAGAGCGACCCCGTAGGAACATCTTTAAGCGATTACTCCGGGCCCGGCTGACAGTTACACGTGGGTTGCGTCAGTCCCGTCTACACACGCGTTCAGCCATGTTTAAACCGATTGCATCAACTTCGAAACCGGCCGCCCGCCCGCCCGCCCGCCGGCGCCCGGAGAGGCGCAGGGAAGGCCGAGTTCAGAGTCATCCGTACACACGGCGCTGCTGCTGCTTTAAATAACACCGCGGGCGGGCGCGCCATCTGCACGTGCGGCCTGTCTGGACAAAAATATAGAAATATATATAATAAAATATTAAGATTACCGACGGGCTCCCCGCGCTGCCAGGCGCCCCGGTGCCAAGTCCCGCCGGCAGCGCGGAGGCCGGCCGGCAGGGGGGCGCGCGCGGGGGCCGCGCTAGCAGTGGCCGGAGGAGGCGAGCAGGGGCTCGGGCAGCTGCTTGAACAAGTTCCGCAGGGTGCTGAGCTCGCGCGACAGCTGCTCCACCTTCTTCTGCAGCCGCTCGTTCTCGGCCGTGAGCTCCAGGACTTTGTGCTGCGTCTCCAGGTTGCGCATCTTGGCCTTGTCGCGGCTCTTGCGCACGGCGATGTTGTTGCGCTCGCGCCGGATCTTGTACTCGTCGCTGTGCTTGTCCACCGTCTTCTTGGCCTTGCTCTTGGCCTGCGCGGGCGCCGGCGCGGCCCCCGGGTAGCAGGCGGCTGGGGGCGCTTTGGCGTCGGCCGGGCTCGGCGTGCCAGGCGGGCTGGACGACGAGGACGTGGAGAGGCTCCCGCTGCTGCCGCTCGGCACCGACTGGTAGCCGAGGTAGGCGCGCAGCGCGTACGGGAAGCCCGCCGCCATGCCTGCGCCTCCGCCCGGGGCCCCGGCCTCCTCCTTCCGCTTGCAGTCCGCGGGCTCGAAGCCCGGCTCCGCCTTGAGCTCGGCGGGCGGCGGCTGCGGCGGGTGCAAGGGCGCAAAGCAGCCGGGGTGCAGCGCGCCCTTGGCGGCCCCCAGGCGCCCCAGGCTCACGTAGCCGTACTCGGCCGCCTTCTTGCAGTTCTTGCCCCCGTAGTCGTCGGAGAAGAGGTCGGAGAGGAAGTCGTGGTGCTGCCCGGAGGAGGCGGGCGCGGGGGCGGGCGCGGGCGGAGCCGCCTCGAAGGTGTCCGTGGCCGTGGCCGGCGCTGGGGCCTGCGGCGCGCCCAGCGGCTCCAGGTACGGGCTGAAGTCGATGGCGCGCTCGTGGTCTCCGATGCTGCCCAGCTCGCCGGCGGGGGCGCGCGGCCCGGGTCTGACCGCGGGGGGCGCCGCGGGGGCCGCCTTGCCGCCGTACGCAGCAGCCAAGCAGTCCGCCTCGTAGTAGAAGTTGGCCACTTCCATGGATTTAAAGGCAGGCGGCGGCGGCAGGGGGAGACATGCTGGGTCCCAGGCCACCAGGCGTTGCATGAACGCGGGTGCCCGGGGAGGGGGCCTGGGGCTACCCGCTCCGGCCGGCCCGCAGGTGGCGCGGCCTCCCGGCTCCGGCTGTCGCCGCTGTGTCCCCACCGCTGCAGTGGCCGCCGCTGCCGGGGTGGCCGCTAGGAGTGCGGGGGCTGAGGCGGCTGGACCCTCGGACGGGGCCCCTTCCCGGTCCGGTGTGCGGCTCTGACTCGCTAAAGTTTCTCCCGAGCCCGGTTATTTATAAGGCGGCCCTTGGCAACGGTGCGTCACGCCGCCCCGGGCCCCTCCCGCCGCCGCCAGAACGCCACGGCCACGGCCGCCCAGGACCCCCGGGAAGGCGGCAGCCGGGCGCAGTAGCCCCGCACGGGTTCCGGAGCGCGCCCTCCGGGGGGGTCGCCCAACCCCGGGGGGCCACCTCGCGCCCCCTGGCCGCCCCGGGATTGGGAAGGAGAGGGGGAGGTGCGACCCCGCCCCCGGACCGCCCCCTCCGGGCTGGAGGCTGCTCTGGAAGGGGCGGGAGGCGGGGAGGGGGCGACCCGGGCGCCTACCCCGCCCCAAACGCGGCCGCGGCCCGCCCCCTGCTGGAGGAGGCGGTGGCGCCTGCGGCCCAGCGCGGCCAGCGGTCCGGAGAAGGGCGCTCCCCGGCCGGACCTGCAGCCCCCAGCCCCGGCTCACTCCGCCCCTCGCTGCCCCCCGACCCGCACCCCGCTCCTGGAAGGAGGCGACTCCTCGTCTAGGAGACCCTCAAAGCGGTGGCGACCGGAGGCCCCAGGGGCAGGGGCGCGGGGCAGGGGGTAGGGGGCAGGGGGCAGGGGGCGCCCCCGGGGGCTGGGCGGGGGCCGGCCGCGCCCCCAGCCCCGCCCCCCGCACCTGCGAGCTCGGGCGCGCCCGCTCCCCTCCCGCCCACTCCGCCCGCTCACTCGGCGCGCAGTGAGGGCCCGGCCGCGCCGCGCTGCCTGACCGTGCCCCAGGCCCGGTGCCTCTGAACTTTGGTGCTGTCTCTAGTAGTATTGCTCCCGCCACAGGCTCCTGAACGCAAGGCGTGAGTGTTGAGACCGTCCGGCCTTCAGACTATGACAGAAAGTCACCCCAGAAAGGGGCGGACCCTGGCGGTCCCCAGGTGTCCCAAATAAAAGCCTTTGCGTGGGCTCCCCAAGACCTGTCTACCAGCCCCAGAGGGCTGCTGGGAGGGGTCGTGCAGCAGAGAGAAGGGGCTCCCCATGTCAGCGTGTCCTGCACCTGCCGGCCAGGTGGGGGGAGGTGTGCTGGATCTGGAGGTCTTGTCACAGATGCCGGGAAGGTGCCACCCGCGGCCACCTGACCTCTCGGGTGGGGGGGCTCCATCCGAGTCCCGGGTCCTCCAGCAGTTCCCCGCTCAGGCCAGGCCACGCTGACCCCTGGCCCACTGACCCCAGCCATGGCCCCTGAGGGCTGAGGGGCATTTCTCAACCTTCAGTGTTATCTGCCTGGCTGGGGTGACCTCCGCCCCCAAGAGCTGGAGAAATGACATCTCAGATGCCCTTGGGGGACAGGGGAGGGGGAGACAGGCCAGCCCGCTCTCTGGGCCTTCCCAGCAGCCTCTGGGCTGGGGAAGCACCAAGGCCCAGGGGGTGTGGGGACATCCCTAGGGGACCCAGCCAGGCCTTCCTGCAAAGAGGGACCCTCAGGGCTAGGCTGGAGGACCTCAGCCTTCAAGAGGCCTCCTCGACCACCCAGGGGTAAGCTGCCCTCTGGCCATAGCCCAGCCACCCCATGATCCCAAGGTCTTGTCTGCCTCAGTATCCCTGACTTTGTGCTCTGGGAGGGCTGTCCCTGGGAGTCCTGCACCCGGACTGGTGCAGAAGTGCCTTTGCTGCCTCCACATCCCCTGCTCAGCCCCAGGTCTCAGCCCAGTCCCTTTCCTCCAGGAAGCCCTCCCTGACTTCCTGTGCAGCCCCGAGCCCTGGGATGGTTCACGTCCCTGCTCCCTTTCCTCCGCCTGGCCTTCTCCTACTATGACTGATCTGGTGTCACCCACCGTCTCACTGTCTGTCCCTGTGGCCCCCTCCCATGCCAGCTTTCCCCGGGCAGTGCCTGGCATTCAGAAGGTGCTCAACAAATGGCTAACAGATGAACTGAAGTAGCTGAAAAGGTGGGATTCCCCTATCAACTGGACTTTGTGACCTTGGGAAAAATGAGTCCCCTCAGACCCCCACCCCAGCATTTCAGGTTCGGGGAGGTATGCAGTGAGGCCTGTAGGGTCTGAAGCTAATTAGAAGTCTGCTGTGTGTCCTCAGGCAATCTTCTACCCTCTCTGAACTACCGTGTGTGGGTGGGTGGGTGTGTGTGTGTGTGTGGTGTGTGTGCGCTGAGGAATGAATCCAGGGTCTTCACACTGAGCTACAGGTCTCACTGAATTGCCCAGCCTGGGCTTGAATTTGCAATCCTCATGCCTCAGCCTTCAGGGCTGGGATGACAGGTGTGCTCCATGCCTGGCTTCCAAACCACATTTTAGCTCTGTATGTAACAGCTTAATCTTTCTGGTAATGTATAGGAAGTAGGGGTGTTATCACTCCACTTTACAGATGAGGAAACTGAGGCCCATCAGCTCACAGTCACCTTAAAGGGGTAGGAAGGAATGAAGTCTTCCCCACCCAGCCTTCTCCATAGGGTTTTTGATAAACTGCAACAGGTCTGACACCAACCCTTTCTAGATGAAAAATCCGAGGCACAGAGAGGTGACCTGGGGTCCCACAGCAAGTCAAGAACCACCTTGAGGATTCCACCCGTTCGGGGCCTGGCGCTCCAGCTCCAGAGAGGCACCTGCCTTCCCTGTGCTGCCCCCTGCTGGGCCCCTGGTCTGCCACAGGCCCGGGTGCCAGCCAGGTGTCCCCGCAGGGGAGCCTGAGCAGGGTTTGCAGCTGCCCTCTTGCTCAACAGGCCCTGCCCGGCCCACCGGGCCTGTTCAGCCCCAGGAAGGGAGCCCAGCCTCCCAGGCCCGGCAGGGAGCAGCCACCAGCCGTATGGGTGTTGTGGGAGCGGCCTGGGAAAGTCTCAGACTGCAGCCAGTGGCCAGATCCAACCCTCCTATGGGTTGTTTGACCCTGTGGTTTTTGCTTGTTTTCTAAGGGGTTTTGTTTTGTTCTGTTTTGAAGTGACTATATTGCTAATGTTTAAAAGCCAGTAAGCTTAACTTCAAAATTCAAATTTCCCACTTCTTAAAACCAAAGCCATTGAGCACCATGGTACACACCTGTGATCCCAGCACTCAGGAGGCTGAGGCAGGAGGATTGCCTCAGTTTGAGACAGTAGTGAGTACATGGCCAACCTGAACTGCAGAGTGAGACCCTGGCTCAAAAATAAATTAATAAATCCCAAAGCCGTGGGCTGAGCCCATGTGGCCATGTGGCAGCAGCAGGAGCCAAGCAGGGGCTGCAGAGGCATTTTTCAACCTGTCTTCAGTTTCTTTCTCCCCTCTTAGCAGTTTGTTATGAGCCCCATCTGCAGGAGGGGGAAACTGAGGCAGCTCACACACACACACACACACACCTGCACACAGGAGACCATTGGCAGCCTCTGTGACAGATGATGACAAAAGGATTTGCAAGGGGGACAGAAATTTGCCTGGGAGTGTGCTGCCCCCGCGTGGCTTACCCTGGGACTGCAGGAGCAATTCAAATAAACCCTTTGGTTTGAGGACCAACCCTGTGCTTTGCTCAGGATTTGAGGAAGCCAGCGCTGTGGACAGGACAGCTGCTCACAGGGTGTGAGCAGGCCACTGAGAGATGTCTGGTGAGACACAAGACACCCAGCCTTCATGTTTTCATTCGTCTATCAAACATTTTTAGGCTGGGGCTCAGACATCTGCGACACATTCATGAAGGAAAAAAAAGACCCTTGTCCTCTCGGAGTGGAAACCCTCCTGGGAAAGACCAAATACAAAGAAAATAAGGGAGCGGCTGCCTGGCAAGCTGGAGGCCCCGAGTTCAATTCCCGGTACAAACATAAAATTAAAATCTATACTGTATTAGGTTCTGGTAAACACATTTGTGAAGCATCTGGAGAGAAACTGAGACTGCTGGGAGATTTGACTTTAATAGATTC
Organism: Hydrochoerus hydrochaeris; assembly: GCA_004027455.1. Lineage (NCBI taxonomy): Eukaryota > Metazoa > Chordata > Mammalia > Rodentia > Hydrochaeridae > Hydrochoerus > Hydrochoerus hydrochaeris. Next base: position 240,910 of record PVLA01002756.1, on the reverse strand, counting down.
CAGTGGCCAAGGATGTCTTCACTGAGGTGCTGTTTACTCAGTAACCTGAATGCAGAGAGAGGCAGGCCACACAGGTGTCTGCAGGGAGAGCTAGCACTGGGCAGGAGGACAGTGCGTGCAAAAGCCCTGGGGTAGGGGTGAGCTCCACCCTGATGGTTGTGGAGGAGTAGAGAGGAAGGAAGCAGTGTTACACTGGGCTCTGTAGACCTTCGTAAAGACTGGCTCTTCCTGTGGGTGATCCAGAGTGATTCTGGGCAAAGTCTGGCAGGACCCGAGACTGCATGAAGGAATGTAGTGGAGGGGAGGGTGGGGAGCTGGAGGAGACCCCAGGCAGCAGAGGGTGAGAGTGGGCCCAGCCAGGGTGCTGTCTCGGACCCAGTAGGAAGCAGTCAGACTCAGAATCTGTTTCCTGGTCAGACCTTGCGGATCTGCTGCAAGATCTGATTACAGACCGGCCTGTGATGGGTCACCCACAGCCACCTGGAAGGGCAGAGAATAGGACACCAGGTGACAGAGGAGGGAAATCACCACATTAACACATAACACTTCTGGGTAGCACAGGCTGTAAGCCCCGGAGCAAAGAGGGAAAGCAAGGCTGGGGAGAGGACAGGAGCCCTCGCTGCCCCCAGCCCTGAGGCCTCAGGGGAAAGAGGGGCAGCCTTGCGTCCCCTTAGTGGGCAGCATGGAAGGGGGCCAGCGCCACCAGTCCCCACAGGAAACAAATGTAAGCCCCACTCGAAGGCGGCCCCTGTCAAAGCAAAGCAGCAAAGAACCAGAGGGGCTGAGTCCTAACAACTCCTTTTTTTTTTTTTTCCTTTTTCTTTCTTCCCTGTTGGGGACGGAACACAGGCCCACCCTGCTGAGCAAGTGCTGCACCACGGAGCTGCCTCCCTGGCCCTTTTTAAAGTTTATTTCAAGTCAGGGTCTCTCTCACCAAGTGGCCAAGTCAGGCCTTGAACTCTCAACCTCCTGCTTCAGCCTCCATTTATGAGCCTCCATTATGAGACCGAGTTGGGTCTCACTGTGTGGTAAGGGCAGTTCAAACCTGCAGACACACTGTGACCACTGAGAACCCCAAAGGGCTCCACAGAGAAGCCCCGGTGGGAGGGAGCAGTGGACACAGAAGACCGCACTGGCTGATGGTGAGTCCTTCGGGCTCACACATCCAGCAGGAGCCATCCTGGAAAGGGCCAGCTGGGCCCAGGTCTTAGGACACCTGCTGGCTCCATCCAGCAGCTCCCAGCTGAGTTCAAGGCCACAGAAGCACAATGACTGCTGCAGGCTGAACCGGTCTGGTTCCAGCCTCACCCCTCAACGTCCGGGGAAATAAAGGTGCAGGCTCCCTGAGATTACCCACCACCCCACCATCAAGCTACTGCTGGCTTCCTGGGATAAATCAACATAGATCTGGACTCTCGCCACACAGGGATTTTTTTAAATAGAGGATAATGATGAAAACCATGAATGTCCAACATAGGAAAGAAATGGAATCCATAAAACAGATGTAAGCAGATCTCCAGGAGACTAAAAATTCCACTGAACATATCCACAACAGAATAAATCAATGTAAGGACAGAATTTCAGCCAGAGGACAGGCTTGTGGTTAGTGATCACAAAAAGAAAGATTTCATAAAAGTAAAAAGGGACCGCAAGAAATCAACCTAGCAGCTGCTGGATGATGCAAAGAAAAATAATGTAAGATTGATTGGAGTCAGTGAAAAAGCTGGAGACAGAACAAATGATATATATTTTTAAAAAAATATTCACAGGCTTCATGCAGAAAACATCCTTGGCAGGAAAAACAATTTGATATGTAGATAAGTAAGGCATGTAGATCACAAATAATTACAGCATGTAATAGTCAAGATTGATTCCAGGAATTCAACACAAGAACAGAATATTAAAAGGTGTCAGATTCACAGCCTGCAGGGAGGGGAGAGAACCAGGGGCCTCACCAGAAGGTGATCCCCACCTGGGAAGCAGCGCCAAGCACCTGCTGTCGCTGGAGTGGGGACAGCCAGGCCCCAGCCTCCCAGTGACTCAGCACCATTCCCAGACCCCATGGTGGGAGAGAACCATCCTCACCAGAAAGCCATCCCAGCCAGGAAACCATAGCGTTGTCATTGTTTTGTTGGGTTGGGTTTTACTCTCCTTTGTTTTGTTTGATTATGTTAAATCTGATGGTAGGAGCAGCTATTTAAAAGATAGCGAGAATATTATGGTAGCATTTTGGATTTATTAGTGGCTTGTTTTGAAGTCCTTTACTGCATTCATTGTTTTAGCTTTGTTGTTTCTATTCTATTCTGTTCTGTTCAATTTTTACTATGTCCAAAAGTATCTGCAGCTATTTTGAAGACAACAAAAGGCATTATGGTAACTATTGTTGGTTTCGTAAGGTTTTGAAGTCCTGTATCACTTATACTGATTTATTTTTGATTGGTTTTATTCTGTTTCATTTTCCTTGGTTTTATCCTCTTTAAAATAAAAATAATGTGTATTTAAAAAATAAAATGTGTTAGAGAAAAAGAAACGAGTCACCTAAAAAGGAAAGCCCATCGGAGTCACAGCTGACTTCTCAGCATAAACCCTCAAGTCAAGGAAGGCCTGGAATGAAGTATTTCAAACCCTAAAAGCAAACAGCCTCTCACCCAGATTGATATCTTTCAAAACTGATGGAGAAATAAGATGCTTCCATGACAAAGAACACCTGAGGAAATGTGATCACCAAATAAGCCCTCCAAAATGTCCTGAAGGACATTCTAGAAAGAAATAACAGGTGCTACAACTCCGTGAATCCCAACAGAAGGAATCTACCAGGTAAGGCAAACAGAGCAGTGGGGAGGGGACCCAATAACAGGAAAATATGACAAGGATAAGTCAACCCATACGACATTAATGGGTTCAATTCGCCAATCAAAAGAAACAGACTGGCAGGATGGATCAAGAAGCAAACCCAACAGTATGCTGAACACAAGAAACACATTTTTTGAGTAGCCGAATGCAGGTGTCTTATGCTCCAGGTGAATGATTTGGGGGTGATGATGATGGACGAGGCATGCACCACCAGAGCCCCTGATTGGTGTGTTTTGAAATCTTGTTTTAGATTTTTTTTTCTTTTTCTCCTTGAAATAAAATGGATTTGGGGGAAAAAAAGAAATACATTTAATTTAAAAGTTCATAGACTGAAAGTTAAAGGGTGGAAAACAGTACTCCGTGTGATAGAGCCCAGAGAAAAGCAGGTGTGCTAGTATTCTATTTGCAGACTAAGTGGGTTTCAAGCAAAGACTGATTAAGAGAAACAAAGAAGGTCACAATATCCTTGTAAAGGGAACAATCCAAGAGGAAGAGATAACAATCATAAATATATGTGCACCAAACCCCAGCACACCCAACTATATAAAACAAGTATTAACAGACAAAAAATCAAATAAGCACTAATACAATTTTATTGGGGGATCTTAATACACTACTATCACAAAAAGATCAACTAGACAAAAAAATTAACAATGAAATACTAGAACTGAACCAAACTTCTGAACAAATGGACTTAATAGATGTCTGTAGAACACTCCATCCCACCAATCAGAATACATATTCTTTTCAGCTACACATGGGAAATTCTCCAAAATATACCACATACTTGCTCATAGAACATGCTTAAGTAAATGCAAAGGAATTAAAATTATCCCATGCATGTTATCATAGTGCAATGAAACTGGAAATCAATGGCAAAAGAAACCATGAGAATCCTCTTTAAAATAAAAATAATGTGTTTAAACACATGGAAGTTAAATAACAGCCTCCTGAACAACCAATGGGTCACGGATGAAATTAAAGAAACTACACAGTTTATACAATTAAATGATAATGATAATACAACAAATCAGAATTTATGGGACAGAACGAAAGCAGTCCAGGGAAATTTATAGCAGTGAACACCCATATCAGGAAAACAGAGCAAGCCCAAATAAATGACTTCATGTTGAACCTCAAGCCTCTAGAAAAAGAAGATCAGGCCAAGCCCAAATCTCATACAAGGGAGGAAATTATAAAAGATCAGAGCAGAAATTAATGCAATGAAGAAAAACAATACAAAGGATCAATGAATTGAAGAGTTGGTTCTCTGAAAGATTAAATAAAATCAACAAATCTTTAGACAACCTCATCAAAAAAAAAAGAAAGAAGATACTCAAATCCACAGTTAAGAATGAAAAGGGGTGATATCAACAGATCCTGCAGAAATCCAGAAGATCATCTATACCTACTTCGAGAACCTATACTCTAATAAGATGAAAAATGCAGAAAAAAATAGAAAAGTTCCTGGATACATATCAATTAGACAAGCTGAATCAAGAAAATATAAAAATCCTAAAAGTAATATCAATCAATGAAATTGAAGATATAATCAAAAATCTACCAACTAAGAAAAGCCCAAGTCCTGATAGATTCATTACTGAATTCTACAAGAAATTTAGAGAAGACCTAATACTACATCTCAAACTCTCTAATGAAATTGAAAGGGAAGCAACACTCCCAAAGTCATTCCTGGAAGCAAATGTTACCCTGATACCAAAACCAGAGAAAGATCCAACTGAGAAAAAGAGCTATAGGCCTAATGAACAAAGATGCAAAACTTCTCAATAAGACACTGGCAAATCATAAAGGAGATTATACACCATGGGTGGCCAAGTGGGATTTACCCCAGGGATGCAGGGGTGCAAATCAATACGCACCATATTAACAGAGCCAAGGACAAAAACCATGTGATCATCTCAATAGATGCAAAAGAGGCATTTGACAAAGTCAACACCCATTCATGATTTTTAAAAACCCTACAGAAGTTGGAATGGGTGGTCTTTGATCTCAATCAATAAAAACCATCTATGACAAGCCAACAGCCAACATCATAATAACTGGACAAAAACTGAAAGTTTTCTTTCTAAAATCAGGAACAAGACAAGAATGTCCACTGTTATCACTCTTATTTAATATAGTTCTGGAAACTTTAGCTACAGCAATTAGATTACACAAAGAAATAAAATCGGGCTGGCGATTTAGCTCAGCGGCTCAAGGCCTTGCCTGGTAAGCACAAGGTTGTGCGTTTGATCCCCAGCACCAAACAAAAAAAGAAAGAGAAAAAGAAATAAAGCCAATAAAGATAGGAAAGGAAGTTAAATTATCATTATTCATGGATGACATGATACTCTACACAGAAGATCCCCAAAACACCTAAAAACTTCTAGATTTAATAACCAAATTCAGTCATGTAGCTGGATACAAAATCAACACTCCAAAATCAATAGCCTTCCTGTACATGAAAGACAAACTCACTGAGAGAAATTAGGGAAAGGACACCTTCTACAACAGTATCCCAAAAAATGACCTACCTAGGACTCAATCTAAGAAAGGAAGTAAAAGACCTCTACACTGAGAACTACAGTCTGAAAAAGGAGACTGAAGAGGACATCAGAAAACGGAAGATATCCCTTGCTTTTGGGTAGGAAGAACCAACATAGGGAAAATGGCCTTACTTCCAAAATTGTTATACAGATTTAATGCAATCCCAATCAAAATTCCAACAGCATATCTCACAGAATTAGAGAAAAAAAAATCCTAAATTTCATTTGGAATCAGAGACCTAGAATAACAAAGGCAGTTCTGGGCAACAAAGGCAAGGCAGGGTTCATTACAATCCCAGACCTGAAATTACTATAAAGCTAGTGTGATTTAAAAAAAAAACAAAAAAAAAAACCCAGCATGGTACTGGCCAAAATTGCACAGACCTGAAAATCAATGGAACAGATTAGAAGGCACAGAAACAACTCCAAATATATTAAGCCACCTTATCATTGACAAAGGTACCAAACACATTCACTGGAAGAGAGATGGCCTCTTTAATAAATGGTGCTGGAAAAACTGGCTCTGTACATGCTGAAAATTAAAATTAGACCCATATGTTTCACCACACACTCAACTAAAAATCAAAATGGATCAAAGATTGAAATATTAAAACAGAACATTTAAATCTGCTGGAACACAGAATAGGTAAAACTCTTGAAGACATTGGTGTAGGCAAAGACTTTATGAGCAAAACCCCAATTGCCCAGGGATAGCACAAAGAATCAACAACTGGGATCTCATCTTATTAAAAAGCTTTTGCAGAGCAAGAAAAAGCACCAACAGGGTGAAGAGACACCCACAGTGTGGAAATAAATTTTTGCCAGCTGTTCCTCAAAAGACTACTATCTAGAACATATAAAGAACTCAAAAAAATTAGACACTCCAATTTTTTTTGCGTGTGTGTGTGTGTGTGTGTGTGTGCTGGAGATTAAACTCACAACTGCACACTTGCAAGGCAGACGCTTATGACGCTGAGCTAAATCCCCGGCCTGACACCCTAAATTTAAAGGTGCAATCCAAAAAGGGGCACCTGATGTGAGCAGACATTTTCAGATAAAGAAGTACAAACCATAAATAAATATATGAATAAATGTTCATCACTGGTCATTCAAGAGGTGCAAATTAAAACAGCTGAGATTCCTTCTCATCCCACAAAGAGTGGCTCGAATCAAAAAATCAATTGATAACACAGCTTGAGGAGTTTGGGGAAAAGGACCCCTTCTCATTGCTGGTGGGTGTGTAGACTGGTGCAACCACCATGGAAATCAGTGTGGAGATCTCTCAAAAAACTAGGACTAGAGGTTCCATTTAACCCAGCTATTCCCCTTCTTGGTATCTTCCTGAAAGAATTAAAGGCATCATACCACAGCGATATATCCACACCCAGGTTTACAGTAGCACAGTTTATCATGGTCAAATCTTGGAAATAACCCAAATACCTACCAACTGGTGGACCGATAAACAAGATGTGGGTTTCTCATACAATGGAGTACTACTCTGTCATAAACAAGGGTAAGCTTGAGGCTTCTCTAGCTAAATGGATGCACCCTGGGACCGTACTCAAGTGAAATAAAATGGGCCCACCTGTGTAAATACTGCATTGTTTCTCTGGGGCGAGAAACTGAAAGTGTAAATAAGGACCAAAGTGCATAATAGATATTGTGAAATAGGAAGAAAATGTTCAAATAGGGAAGAAAGCAAGGGAGAGCTGAGTGGGAAAGGGAAGAAGGGAAAAGTTTAAAAATGAGCAAAGAAGGAGAAAATGGAAACAGAGCTTTTGTAAATGTGGAGGGGAGGAATAAAAGGGAGGGGAGGGGAATGGGAAAAAAAGAAACAAGTTATGTCATGTGCAGGTACAAATTCGCTCTGATGAGGGGATCACTGTGTATCTCTAAAATGCACCAATAAAATCTGATTCAAAGAGAAGAGACAGAGGTGGCTAGTGCTGACCGCTGTCCAGTATGAACCTTCTTCCCTGCACTGAGCTCTGTGCACACAGGTCACGTGGTGAATTTTATGTTCTGTGGTTTTGCTACCGTCTGTGAAAAGGCAAGGTAGATCTTTGTGCAAGCCATGCGACCAGGAGGCTGAAGCAGGAGGATCGTTGCAAGTTCCAGACCAGCCTGGGCTACACAGTGAGCTCAAGGCCAGCCTGAAACACATAGTGAGACCTTGTCTCCAAAAGACAAAATGGGGACCATGGCTGATCCTAGAAAGGCCAGACGTTCATACAACAAAGACACCCCCGCTCCCCAGCGCCTGTGCATCACATCACGGCTGTATGGACAGAAGAGCAAGACCAGTCACACAGCACTGCGTGCTGACCCTCAGGAATGACAGGAGCGCTCTCTGTCCCCCCCCAGCTACACCCAGTCATGAGCACTTGAACCCAGCCGGGGAGATTCAGGAGAGAAAACTGTGTACCGCAGTTTAACTCAGTGTCATCATCGCCAGGACTGGCAACTAGCACACATTTAGCAAGAGCTCCAGCGCCTGTCGCTAAATGCAGAAGAGCCCAGTGCAGGCAGAGCTGTGGGACCTGCTGTGGCTGTGACTGAGCCCCTGAGGACCCTGGGGGTAGAGACCCAGAAACCCACCTAGGCCTTGGGCTCCGGTGCTGTGTAACGTGTACCCCAACACTTAGGGGCCTAAGACATTTGCCCATGGCCCTGCGGCACAGGGAGACAGCCTGTCTCTGCCCTGCTTCTGGCGGCTGTTCTCAAGTGCCTGCGGGCAGCCCCTCCACGAGGCTGCCCAAGTGGCCACTGGCCGGCTAATCACACATCTGCAGATTTAGCTCTGGGACCCCAGGTGGCCTCTGCATCTGTGGCCTCTCCGCGTGCCTTTCCCTGTGGCCTCTGGTGGTCCAAGCTGGCTCTCTGGGTGTTCCGACGGCTCGCCTCTGTCGCGGTCTCGCTGCGTACCTCTCTGGGTGCCCTTCCTACCCTGCGCCGCTTACTAGGCAGCTGGCGTTTCCTGGGGACACAGGGGAGGCTGCTGGGCCTTCTTAGGCTTAAACCCGGGTGACGCCAGCCGCTCCCTGTCCCAGACTGACCGGCACAGGGTGAGCTGGCTGAGGCCAGGCGGGAACACCCACGCGCTCCACGGCCGCGCTTTCTTGGGGTCAGGGTTACCTTAGGGTTCCAGTCTGGAAAGCCAGGCACAGCAAGGTCCTGCCTCCACACCCTGAGTGGCGGGTCCCCTGCCCTTGGCACCCTTCCTCCCAACCCCCCAGCCCCGTGGAGATGCCCAGAGCGGCTGCCGGGATACCTAGGATGCCGCCCCTTCTGCAGATGGTGGCCTGCGATCTCCCTACCTGCACACCGCCCCCACACGCCCTGGAATCAGGTGCGGAGGGGCTCGGTGATTTGGGGTCCAACCCCTGCCCCCAACCACACACACCTTCCCGCCCAGCTGCCCCCTAGGGCACCTGCCGTGGCACTTCCTGGATTCGCCACTGGGTAGCGATAGCGCCAGCCTAGACCTCTACAGCCGCGGCCCGACGCGCCCTGGGTCACGGCCTCAGATCACCACTGTCACGCTGGGAGCGGCCCGGAGCAGCTTCGCTATCCCGCCCCCTCCCGCCCCCTGCGCATGCGCGCCCCTCGCCTGGCGGGCGCCACCGCACTGCCACCGGGAACCGCTGCGCCGCGCGGGGGGCGGGGCGGGGCGGGCGGGGGGAGGGGGTGGGTGAGGGCGGGGCCGGGGCGGAGCGGGGGCGGGGAGGGAGGGGAGGGTGGGGCGGGGCGGGGCGGGGCGGGGGCGGGCCCAGCCCGGAGGGCAGCTGGGGCTCTGCTCACTGGCGCTGGCAGCTCCCTCACCCCCCCACCTAGAGGCAGACATTCTATTCTTTTTTAAAATATTGCTATTTTCTCCAAATTTTTACTGTTAGGAGTACGTGTTTGCAGAACGTAATGCTCTCCCTCCGCAGTGCGTCGGTGCGTCTCTGTCAGCTCCATCCTCTGCCCTTCCTCCCCTGCCTCATTCCCTCATCCCTGCACGTCCTGTCTTTTTGCCTGTGTCCCTGAAAAACACCAAGCGCTGTGCTGCGGCATGAGTAACTCGCATGAAGGCTTTTGTGCGTGGGTGCAAACCCTTCACTCTGCAGCCGGAGTCTGAGACCCACGCACGCTCTCGGTCTCGTGGTCCCTGCCGCCACCACCCTGCCCCACCTCCCTGTCCCCAAAGCACCCATGACCTAAGAATGAGCCCCAGGCTCTGGCTACTCAATGTGACAAGCACCCCAAGGTGGTTCTGCAGAACCCTGTCCCTTCTGCCACTCTACAGCCCTGCCCAGGGATTTTTATGTCCCTGTGGCCCCACCACCCTGACTCAGCCTACCTTTTAAATATTATTTTAATTTTGAAATAATTTTACTTGCAGAAAAGTTAAAGATAGCTCAAGTATTCTCCACGACCCCTAATGCTATCATTCTGTACATTTAACTTCTCTCCTCTGTGTCTCAAATTAATGCCAACGAAGTATCCTTGTCTAACCCATGCTGCTATTCAGATGTCACGGTGTGTCCCCGTAAGGTCCTCTAAAGGTCCGAGATATGACCCACTCGCATTTGGCCATGAGTCCCTTAGTGCCCCAAACTGGGAACAGTTCCTCATTCTTTGTCACTTGGGGAAAGGACAGGCCCTTTGTTTGCACCCTGTCCTCAGTTTCAGTCTGCCTGAAGGTTCCTGGGCCTGCACCCAGGCTCTGCCCTTTATTGGGACCCACAAAAGTGACACTGTCCTCATCATGTCCAAGCCATTGTCCCTGCTGAGAAGCACACTGATGACTTGATCAAGGTGATATCTGCCCAGCCTCTCAGTGACAAGGGACCGTTCTCTTTGTAATAAATAAATACCTCGCAGAGAGAGATTTGAGACCATTTAACCTGTTTTGCCTCCGATTTCACCCACTAACTTACCCATCTAGGATGCTCACCTAAATCAGTCAGCCCATTGCTGTGTAACAAATCACCCCAAAGCTTAGCAGTATAAATAATAATGATCCATTTTCCCATTATTTTTGGGGGCCAGGAATTCAGGACCAACTTGGTTTAGAGACTCTCAAAAGGTGACAATCTAGATCCACAGTTTTGTGAAAGCTCAGCCAGGCCTGGAGTAGTACAGTCTCACAGAAAAATAAAATGAGCTGTAAATGCAAATCACACTTTTTTTTGGGGGGGGGTCTTTTTGAGACAGGGTCTCACTATGCAGTTCAAGCTGGGCTTGAGCTCACTCTGTAGCCCAGGCTGGTCTCGAACTTGCAACGATTCTCCTGCCTCAGCCTTCCAAATCCTGGAATTACAGGTATGTGCCACCACATCTGGCTTCACACATTCAATTTTAAATTTTCCAGCAGCTAAGTAAAAATGCAAGTAGAGCCAGGCATGGTGGCATATACCTATAATACCAGCATTTGGGAGACTGAGGCAGGAGAACCATGAGTTTGAGTTCAGATTGAATTACATAGCAAGACTTTGTCTCAAATAAAATAAAAAGCCAGGTGTGGCACACACCTGTCATCCCCTGTAATCCCAGCAGTCAAAGGCTGAAGCAGAAGGGTCGAAAATTCAAGCATGGCCTGAGAATTCAGCAAGACTGAAATGAAATGTGGACTGGTGCAAAGGCCCTGTGTTCAATCCCCAGTACTTCAAACAAACAAACAAAAAGGTATAGGTGAGTGATATGCATATTTATTAGCCTGATACAGTATCTCTAAATTCCTTTCTTGAGCTGGGGATATAGCTCATCGGCATAGTGGCTGCCTGGCACAGGGCACAGGGTTGTGAGTTCGATTCCCAGTACCAAAAAAAAACTTCCTTTCTTACCACCCATGTATGGGGATATTCATGAGATTTCTCCTCCTTGCTGTGCACTGTCACTGGACTCCAGCGTGACCACCTCAGGGCAGTGCTCACACGTACTCACTTCTCTGCAGGTGCCCAGGACCATGACCGTGTCACCCAGATGGGGGGAAGGCTCAATGCTGGGACACTGGTCCTACATGGCCACTCCTACGGGCTCTGTCCCTCACCACAGGGCTTCCTAGTGGGGCTGCTCAAGTGTCCACCTGGCCAGGACACTGCGTTCCCCACGCACAGTCCCAGAGGCGCAGCAGAGGAAGAACAAGGTTGGTTATGACAGTGTCAGCCACTGCGTCACTTGACCTTGCTTGGTCACCAAGGCCACTTCACCCCAGGAGAAAGGAATCAGACTCCACTCTGCGCAGAAGAATGCCGAAGCAGGCATTTGAGGACACGCACGTATGCAGCTGTCATGCAGTGTGGTCACTCCCAGGTGAGACGCCCATTGCTACCCTCCAGCTGGGTTCCCATGGACCTGGATCGGACCAGCACGGCTGCTCTGGGCCTGCTGCTGACTTTTCCCACGCAGCCCCGTTTTCCATGACAAGATGTTCCAGGCTTAGTGTTTACTTTTCTTCCCCCGGCTCCGGCTTCTTACTGCAGCCAGGCATTCTGAAGCCAGAATCTGGGTGCTGTCCAACTTCTTTATCTTCCCAACCTGGCAGGTGTAAGTGGCAGCTCATGGGATGCAGTCTGCACTTCCTGTTACTCCTCAGGCCTTAGCACCCCCTTCCTCCACGTGTTTTTTCTCGCCTGCAAAAAGTTCTTCTCCTCCACTGCCTCCTTCTCACCACGGCGGCTGCCCTTTCTGTTGGGGTTTCTTTCTCTGTGCTTGTTTTAAAACAGGATCTCGCTATGTAGTCCGGGCTGACCTTGAACTCACGGTGACCCTCCTGCCTCAGCCTCCTGGAGCTGGAATCATAAGCGTGCAGCACCATGCCCAGCCCTCTTTTTCCTTTTCTCAGTTTCCTGTATGTCCTGGCAGGAGTTTCTTGCATGCATCGTAGGCACTGCGGTGCTGTCACACTCTGACGTCTGTCAGATTTGTCTGCAGTATGTCTTTTCACTATCCAGCATGTCTTCATTTTATTGCCAAATGTTTTTTTTTTTAACCTTAATACATCTGTTGGGGGGGGGGTGTTTGCTTGGCTTTTCGTTTTTTTGGTATCAGGGATCGAACTCTCGACCTTGCAGTTGCCAAGCAGGCACTTACGCCACTGAGCTAAATCCCTGGCCCTGTGGGCTTAATTGTGATAAGATTTAAGCAACAAAATCAGCCATTCATGAATGAGTTAGTCCAGAGGCAGTGAGGGCACTCACAGCAGTGTGCGACCACCACCAGCAGAACCTTCCAGCCCCCCTGGCACTGCTCCAATTGGGCGATGCCCCTGTCACCACCCAGCCCCGGGCAGCCTCTGATCTCCTCAGCCCCTTCGAACCTGGCTGCTCTGGCTCCATCCCGAGGGAGGAATCAGGCACCGCTAGTCCTCAGCATCTGACGAATTTCCCAGGCTGCTCTGAGATGCAGTGTGTGTGAGAGTGCACTTCTCGCTAGGGCTGGGAGTGTCCCACGGCATGGGCACTGCGTCCCACAGCCGGTCCCGAAGGATCTGCCCGGGGACTGTGCCAGGTTTTCCCTGGCTGCTTGAACACCACTGTGCCAGCACAGATGTGTGACACCTGTCTGCAGCCCCGCACTGGCTGTTTTGGGGTTTGCACTTCGAAGTGCAGTTGCTTGGTTCTAGGCTGGCACCACCTGTAATCGAGCACTCTGGGAGGCTGAGGCAGGAGGATGCCAGCCTGGACAATTTAGCAACTTAGCGAGACCCTACCTCAAAATAAAACATAAGGCAGCCCGGGGATTAGCTCAGTGCAAAGGCTCTGGGCTCGATCCACTATACTGTTGGGGAAAAAAAAGTACCTTCTTACCTTGGTCAGGAAGGTATTTGCTGACTTTTTTTCCACTGATGTGTAGGAAGAGGGTGTGGCTGTTACTTTTCTCTCATTACTGAGATAAAATATCCAACACCCAAAATTAAAGAAGGAAAGGTTTATCTAGTTCCCAGTGTGTGGAGGTTTCAGTCCTTACTGGACTGGCTCCAAGGCAGAGTGGTACGTGGCACCAGGGAACAGTTCATGGCAGCAGAAAACAGCAAAAGCAACAAGAGCAAAAGGGGAGGAGCGGGGGCCCCCCATATTGTATGCAGGGTTCCCCACCTCCCCGGGGCGGCTGCAGCACTCACACCACCAATCCCAGCTCTAGATAATGAACCAGTCACAAACTCTGGACTCAGCCACCTCCAGAAGGCCCACCTCCCATACACCACCTCATGAACCTGTGCGGGACCTGAGGACACACACAATCCATACCAAATCACTTCTACCTTCTAAGTGTACGATTCAGTGGCAATGATTACATTCACAACGCTGCATGCCCATCATTCCTATCGGAACCAAAACCTTCCCTCATCCCCAAGGGGAGCAGCCCCCACCCCGCCAGCCCCTGGCAGCTCAAGTCTCCTCCCTTCTGTCGCTTCTGTGGCCTCTGCATCTGGTTCCTTCCACTTGGCACGATGTGTTCCAGTTGCTTCCATGCCATAGCACAGGTTAGAATGTCATCCCTGTCATAGGACAAAATGAGGTGCACACCTATAATTTCAACTATTTGGGAGGCTGAGGCAGGAGGATTGCTTGAGCTCACAATTGGAACCTAGGACCTGAAGCTCACATACTCATCATGGTTTAACCAGTAAACAAGGCACTGTGCTTTGACACAGAGGGACAGAAGCTCCCACAGGGGAAGGGACCAGAGACACAGAAACAGGGGTTCCAGGAAGATGCTCAGAGAAATTCACAGCAGCCAGAGGAATAGAGAGGAGCAGCCCCATAGCATCCCAGGCTTATCACTAGAACTTGGGGGGCCTGCATGCAGGATCCAAGAATAGTGTTGCAGCCCAGGATGCAGGAGAGGTGGGGGCTCCAGCCTGGCCTCCTTGGCCTCAGCTCCCCTGTGCTCCTGGGCAGGTGGGAGGTCAGCTGACCCCAGAGGCCTGGGGTTCTGAACAGGGCAGGGAGGCCAGACCTGGCCTCCCAGGCCCACTTCCCACCAGGCACTCCACTGTAGTTCCAGCCCCGATTCCTGGGACCCAGCAATGCCACAGATGGCTCCGCCCTCAGCCCATGTGGGGACAGCTCCAGCCCTGCCCTGGCCTGAGCCCCTTCACTGTCCCAGCTCTGCCTAGGTGACTCCTGTGTCCTCTTCCATCCGGATGCCCGTGGGGAGCTCCAGATTCTCAACAGCAGGACTGACCAGAGCCAAAGGGCCAAGGACAGCAGGCTCCACTGAGCTCTGACGGTAAGCACATCCAAGCACACGTCACCCTGTCAGCGCCAGCTGCTGTGACAAAGTCCCACAGACAGGGAAGGGAGGGAAAGGTTACTAAAGGATTTTCTCACTATTCCTGAGGCCGTGAGTCCAAGATGGCAGTGTCGGCAGTGGGCTGCTTCCCTGAGGCCTCTCCCAGGGCCAGAGGTGGCACCTCTTCCTGTGTCTCCTGGCTGCCCCTCTGTCATGCCTCTGTCTCCATTTCCTCTTCCTAGAAGGGCACATCACGATGGATTAAAGTCCACCCTGATGGCCACGCTTATGCCTAATTGCCTCAGTAAAGTCCTGAGCTCCAAACAGTCACACTCTGAGGTCTGGAGTAGGTAAGGAATTCAGCACATGGAGGACCCCAGGCTCCTCCTCCTCTCATGAGCCAACCAGTTACACCAGCAGGGGTAGAACCAGGAAGCCACACTCCCCACCCCCACCCAAGAGCCAGCTGGCACACAGCCAGGAAAGAGGCAGGGGCCTGTCCCCACCACCAAGCAACTGGCTGATTCGGAGGAACACAGGCTGAGATGATAGCAACTGAAGTAAAAACAACCCAATGCTTGTATTAGTTGACTGACTCTGCAGACCTAAAGCCAACGGTCTGAGCATCTATTCAGAGGATAACAAGAGACATTATGGTAGACATCACTGATTTCCCATTATCTTCTTTTGAAGTCTTGTATCATTTTCATTGTTTTGTTTTGTTTGATTTTATTCCATTTTGTTTTGTTTGATTTTATTACATCTGATGCTATGAGCAGACATTTGGAAGATAACAAGATATATTATGTAGCCATTGTTGATTTCCTGTTATCTTTTGAATTCCTGTATTGCTTCCATTGTTTTGTTTTGATTAGCTTTATTCTGTTGTACTTTGTTTGGTTTTATTTTCTTTAAAATAACATAAGAAGTACTCCTAGAAATAAAACCCAAAGCTGCTTGATTAAAAAAAAAAAAAGAATTTCCACATGCAAAGTTCAGGGTTCATTGTGTTTTGCTTTGGGAGAGTTTTTTAACTATACTGGGAGTTGAATCCAGGGCCTCACACATACCAGGCAGCTGCTCTAACACACAGCTGGCTCTGAACCCAGTTTCTAACGGGGCCTTTATCTGCACAATCTCCACGACTGTTCTTCTGAGCTTTCCAGTGTGGTCCACACCTGCCTGCAGAGATCTCTTCTGCATGCTTTTCGTTACACACATACACACACACACACACACACACGTGCACACTGCACTGGAAGCTCCAGGAGGGCAAGCCCAGGCCCACTCACCACAGCGCCTCAAGAGTCCCAGGCGCTCAGGGGCGTCCTTGTGCGCTCCGTAAATGATCAGATCAATGGATTCTTCTCTGCAGCCCTCACAGACATCTGCAAGAAGGCCCCAGAGCCTCACTACCTACAGCAAAGCCAGGAAGTGGTAGCTGGAATTCAGTCCAAGCTCTGTGCCTTTAACTTCCTCGCCCGGGCACCTCCTTCCAAAGAGCTTCTGCTTGATGGCCTCCTAAGCTACGCCCAGTGCCCAGCGCCCAGTGCCCAGCGCCTGACTGGGCTCCTTCTGGAAATTCCCCCACGCCTCGCCACACTTCGCCGCAGTACCACTTGGCACCAGCAGGTGTCACCAGAGAACCCCTGATGCTGCCCATAGTCACAGAGCCAGGTTGTGGAGTTGGTTTAATCCGCCTTGAGGGAAGTTTCCAAATTCTTGTTCCACTAAGGAAACTGCAGCTACACCCTTACCCCTCGTTTACATGGCCTATGAAAATGGACTCCAAGAAATGGAACCGTAAAGGCAAAAAAGGTTTTTTTTATTTGCAGGTGTGGCGGTGCTTGCCTGCAACCCTACCACTCTGGAAGGCTGAGGCAGGAGAATTATAAATCCAGTCTGGGCAGTTTAGCAACTGAGTGAGATCCTGTCTCAAAAGCAAGCAACAAAAAAATTTTAAATTTTTGTTGTTTTAATTTTTTTAATTAAAAATTTTTAATTTTTTTGATGCTAGGTATGTAGCTCAGTGCCAAGGCCCTGGGTTCAGTCCCCTTACTGCAAAAAGAAAAGAAAAATGAATGGCAAAACTGCTCCAACTTGCTAAACCTGGCTTACAGCTGAGTAACGTAGGATCCAGAGCAGGAACATGAGCTAGCCAGGGGCATACAGCAAGCTCAGGGGCCAGGCTGAAGGATAATCTTCGGGCATGGGGCAGGGTCTGAAGGCCCTTCTGTGATGCAGTTACCCCCATCTGCACTCACCTGACAAGGTGCGCTCCTGACCTACAGGCTGGAGACTGTAAGGAGGACTCAGCTATCAACAATCTCCTTGTCAAGAAAATACGCTGGACCAAGGGATGCAGACTTGTAATCCCACACGGAAGAGGCTGAAGCAGGAGAATCACCATGAGTGTGAGGCCAACCTGGGCCTTAATTACATAGGAAGCCAGGCGTGGTGGTGCATGCCTGTAATCCTAGCACTTGGGAGGCTGAGGCAGGAGGATCGTCATGAATTCGAGGCCAGCCTGGGCCACAAAGTGAGCTCAAGGCCAGCCTGCACCTGTCTCAAAAAAACAAAAAACAAAAAACAAAATTCCATAGTGAGACCCTGTCTCAAAAGTAAAGGCAAACTAAACACACAAAAAGTGTTGTTGAAGATGTAGAGGAAGTAAAAGCCTATGCCCTCTTGACCAGAATGTAAAATGGTAAAATCTGTGTGGAGAACGGCATGCAGGGTGGGGGGCGCCTCAAAAAATTAAACCTAAAGCCCTACCCACAGTGCTGCACACCTGCGATACCAGTGCTCAGGAGGTTGAGGCAGGAGGATCCTGAGTTTGAGCCCAAGGTGAGCAAATTAGTAAGACTTTGTCTCAAAAGAATAAGAAAGGGTGGGGGGACACGTAGTAGAGGACCCTTGAGCTCTGTCTCCACCACCAAATAAATGCACAGAATCACCCTATGACTCAGCAGTTTCGCTTCAGGGTAAAGCCAAGGAGACCGAACACAGGATCTCAAGGAGGTATTTGTGCATGCACCCCAGGGCCGCGGCTTTCACAACAGCATGGCCCAGAAGCCTCCTTCTGGCACGAGGCACACAGCATGGCATTGCAGACAAGCAGCAGGACGGGCCAGCGGCCAGGGCAGAGGGGCAGTAGACACTGTCCAATGCAGACACTTTCAGTGTTGCAAGACAGAGACCTGGGCATGGTGGTGGTGACGGCCGCACAGCATGAGTGTGTTTACGAACTGTACACTGAAAAAGGGCACAGAGGTGTATTTTACCACCTTTTTAAATTGGGGGCAAAAGGTTAGAAACGAAAGTTGCTTTTTAACCAAGCCAGCCTCAGACCAGGTTGCCAGGAGCCTGAGGTGACTCAGCAGGGACCACGCCCTCCATTCCCTCTGGTGACATTCAGGGGTGGCCTCAGCCTCCCCTAGACTGACCGCCTATTCCCCAGGGGCCTGGGCTCAACCGTGAGTCAGAAAGTGGCAGCTGGTGCCAGCACTGCTGGCGGCAGCCCAGCCCCATTGGGAGCCAGCGAAGCTGAAGATGTGATTACGAAGGCACATTCTCCCGTCCCCTCCTGCTGGACACGTAGGTTGGTTCCAGTTTCGAGCCAGAGGCCCAGCTGTGGTGGCCCAATCCCCTGTGCTTACCATGGCAGCTTCTCTGGCTGGAGAGGACGGGGTGGACAAAGACCTCCCTCATGGCCACTTTCCTTCCATTCACAGATTCGCAGTCCCCGCCCTGCACCCCACTCCTCCCGGGCAGCTTTTTCAGAAGACGTGGAATTACCGGGGTGAACAACAGGTCCCCGGATGTTCCAGTTGCAACAGCAGAAGGAATCCGACTCGCATTTTTTCTTCTAGGATTGGGGTGAACCCAGAAGCACTCCGAGGTACATCCCCAGCTCCCCTCCCCCTGCTTTTTTGTGTGTGAGACAAGGTCTCACTAAGTTGCAGGAGTTGGGCTTAAACTTGTCCTCCTGCCTCGGCCTTCCAACTAGCTAGGATCACAGGCGTGCACCACCTTGCTGCTCCCCCAATTACTTAGGGACCTCAGCTCTGTTCCCATCTGGACTGGTAACTGTCATGGGGCGGCCCAGGTGCTGCGGCAGGCAGAATCGGCCCCGGGGGAGCACCGCTGCAGGAGCTCTGTGCGTGGCGGTGGGGAGCAGGCTCCCGAGATGACCCTCTAGGCAGGTCTGTGGGACCTGCTGCTTTCTTCTTTGGGCAGCTGCACATTATCTTTGTAGAAGAGGAGGTTTGGTGACGTTGAAAGTCTCCACCCTAAGAATAAGGCTTCAGAGGCTGGGGATTGAGCACCGTGGTACAAGCACCTGCCTGGCAAGCACAAGGTTGTGAGTTCGATCCTTGGTAACAAAAAAAAAAAAAAAAACAAGAATAAGGCTTTGGGTTATTTCTGGGACAGCTGGTGAGGTCTGAACATGTAGAAGAGAAATTGAATTAGAACATCGTATCCATGCGTCGACACCACGTCATCGGATCTTGCAAAGGAGACAGTGACCACGCAGAAGTCCTCGGCCACTGGCGACATGAGCTCAGGAGTCAGGGCTGAGTGGGCCCTGTGTCGTAGCTGATTCACAGAGGACTCAGAAAAACGCCAGACACAGAAAATCCAAACCCAGTGCGCCAGAAGGTGGACAACCAGGGTACCTGAGAGAGGGGGTTATGGTACTACCCTTGCAAGTTTTTCTGCAATTTTGGAATTCACGCCTGTAATCCCAGCACTCAGGAGGCTGAGGCAGGAGAACTGCCGTGAATTTGAGGCCAGCCTGAACTGTATAGTGAAACTGCCTTTAAAAAGGACCGGAACCTTTCCTTTCAGCTGGAACCACCAACTTCCAGTAATTTGCCAAAATGATGAATACCAAGGGGGAGAGGAGGAGAAGCTGATATACGTTCTCTAGGCCTTTTAGAAAACATGGGGTTGTTTCTTTGGCCACATACATGCCAATCTACAAAAAGGGTGATATTTTAGACATCAAGGGAATGGGTACTGTGCAAAAAGGAATGCCACACAAATGTCACCATGGCAAAACAGGAAGAGCCTACAGTATTACCCAGCATGCTGTTGGCATTGTTGTAAACAAGCAAGTTAAGGGCAAGATACTTGCCAAGGGGATTAATGTGCATATTAAGCATATGAAACACTCGAAGAATCGCAATAGCTTCCTGAAACGTGTCAAGGGAAATGATCAGAAGGAGGAGGAAGCCAAAGGGAAGGGAACCTGGGTTCAGCTAAAGCTCCAGCAGCCCCGCCCAGAGAAGCGCACTTTGTGAGGGCCACGGGAAGGAGCCTGAGTTGCTGGAACCCGTCCCCTGTGATTCACGGCATAAGCCGGGGAGCAAGCTCCGCCACCCAGCACCTACTTGGCAGCTAAGTGTTCTGGGCCCTACTTAGGAATGAAAAACCATCCTGTGTTGTGAGGGTGGTTTTCTTAATTGGACAGGTGTGGTGCCTTTCCTTCAGGACAAATATTTGGAGCAGATTTTCATTCTACCTAGTTAACTGCGTCAGGCCTTTGCTCTGTAGTGTTTTTCTTGCTGAGTAGTACTGCTGAGGTATTGTGTAGGTGTATCCCAAATGGCCAAAATAGTTATGAAATATTTATGTTGGCTTGAAGATCCAGTGGGGAAAAGATCACTATGGGGCCAAGATGTGTCACTTCAGCTAGATAAATGGAAGCCCATTTCAGTTAAGTAAATCGTTTAAAGCAGGAAAAGAAAAGAGTTGCACCCGTTAGACCTGCCTGCTCCCGGGCTAGGGAGGGTTGTTCCATGTGTGTGGACTTGGGGCCACCTCTGAGCCCCATCTGCGGGGACAGTTCTCAGGGAAGCCATTGACTTGGGTCTGACCACACCCGCAGGAGATTCTAGGGAACTTTAGCGGTGGTGGAGCCCGGGCCTCTCCCAGCCACATCCCCAGCCCCACGAGGGCCACCTGGGCTCTCACCACGGGCATGCAGGACGCCAATGGCCAGGAGGAATGAGGAGCCATTTACTGGAAGTCCGGGCTGGTGTCCAACTTGCTGGGATCAATAAACGGGGAGGAGGGGGGAGACTGGGGATTTAGCTCAGCGGCATAAGCACATGTCGTGCAAGTGAGTGGCTGTGAGTTCGATCCCCGGTACTGATTAAAAAATAAATAAATACAAAATAAAGGAGGAGGAAGGGGGTTTACGAGCCATCTGACCCCATACTCTGGGTGCTTCCTGAGAACTACATGTCCCGATCCTGTCCCTGTGGTGAACAAGAGGCGGAGCTGGAGCTGAGATGCCCCCCTGTCCATCAGGGTCCCATCTGACCCGGACGAGCCCATCTGGGACGAGGTGCCCATCTCCTCTGCGTCTGCTGGAGAAGACAGGCAAGGGAGCAGCTCTCAGGGACTCAAGGAACTTGCTGGTAGGGTCCTGGGGGCCTTGAGGACACTAGAAGAGCTGCAGAACCCAAGAAGGTAGCTCCAGTAGCAGGGGCCGGCACAAAGGACTAGTGCCTGCCTGCCATGCTGTCACATAATAGCACTCATTTACTTATTATTAATAGAACGCCAGCTTTTTCATTGGTCTCTTAAGAGAACAGCTGTATTCCCCAACCTGCTGTTCAACAAACTGTGCCATGTCACTGAGACAAAGCAGGGAAGTATTGTTGCCTTCTTTACTCCTTTCTGCTAGCCAGGATACAACAAAATCACTGGAGCATAAGCAACCTTCTTGGACAGTGAGGTGGAAGCCACCTGTTAAGGATGGGGAAGTTTCCCAGGTGTGATGCTGCACACCTGTAATCCCAGCAGTCTAGAGGCTGAGGCAGGAGGATTGCTGTGAGTCACATAATGAGTTCAAGGCCAGCCTGAACTATATAGTGAGACCCTGTCTCAAAAAAACAAAAGGATGGCAAAGTGACCAGAGAGAAGGTGACTGATGACCATGTGACTGTCACATGACCCTTCATCTACATTTGCCTGAGAAAGTAAGGGCTGCCCTGGTGGAGCCTCAGTAACCCTGGGAACTTGTCACATCTAATCCAAATGCACCTCGCATCCCCCCTCGTAGATGAGAAAGTTGATGCAGGCAGAGAGCAGCGGTGGCCCTAATGCAAGGACGGCGGCTGCCATGATGTCTAGGGTGAGCCAGACCTGCTCCCTGGGCCTTGGGCCCTTCCTTACCTCCCGCCGAGCTGGGCTCAGGACTCTGCCCTCCCTGCCACTCCGTAGTCTGCACCTCCCGGCCTCAGCTGCTCTGCACCGGGGCCCCGGCCTCTCCCGGCCTGCCAGCGGATTCCAGCGAGGCCAGTGTCCTGACTGGCCTCCCAGCTCCACGCCAGGCTCCTGAAGCCAATGGGGCTGTGTGCCCGCCTCTGTCCCCCCTCAGCCTGGGGCCAGGGGCAGCGCGATATGGCTTCTCCTCCAGTGCGGGGACCCCGCCCCACACAACCACAGAAGGAGCAGGAGCAGGAACAGCTCCTCCAAAGGCCTGGGTGCCTTCTCCAGAGAAGGGAGAACGGATGTGGGGCCAGAACTGTACGTGCACAACACGGCCCCCTGCAACGGCCCTCGGGGAAGGGCCTCTGTCCTCCTGGGCTCCTCCGAGTACAGGGTCGGGGGGCAGCCACACTTGGGGGCAGAGAGCCTGGGGCTCTTTCCGCTGGGGAGGGGGCCCTGGATCTGTGTGGGGAGCAGGTGCCCCAGGCAGCAGCCACAGCCTCTCAGGACGCCCACTGTCCTGGTCACGCAGTGTGCGGTCTCTTGAGGACCTTGGCTCTTCCAGGCTCTGGCTGGGGTCCTTAGCCCTTGTGTGACACAGCACATCTAAGGCAGAGGAGGTGCTGTGTGTGACACACAGGCATCACATAGCCACCCGCACCCACAGGATGCCCAGCGGCCAGTGTGAGCCCCGACGTCCACTGCAGATGCCGGAGAAAACCGTGCATCAGTGCAGGCTCCTCAGTGGCAGCCGCTGTGCCCCACCAGCCAGCTGGGCTCTGGACAGAAGCTGTGTGTGTGCAGGGGCAGAGAGGAGACAGGACACTTCTGTGCCTTCCCCTGGTTTTGCTGTGAACCTAAAACTTCCCTGGGAAACAAAATGTGTTTCTTATCCATCCATAGCTTGCAGCAATTAGGCCCCTTCCTGCCACAGGACCTTTGCACTGCACTGACTGGAACACTTTTCCTACAGTCCTGCATAGCTCCCTTCTTCCCATCCAAGTCCTTGCTCACACGTCACCTTCTCATGAAGGTTTCCCTGGCGTCCCCTTCTTAGCCCCCACACCTCCCATCCTCCCAACCCTCTTCCCTGCTTGATGCTTTTTCCAAAGCAGCCTTCTCCTCCCAGTGGGTGAAAGCAGCAGATTCCCCGCTCTTCACTGCCCCACTCCCCATCCCAGCCCTTGAGGACCAGCTCCACGTGGCAGGAGTTTCCAGTACTGAAGTGGGTCCTGGCAGGTAGTATGTGCCCACTGAGCACCTGCCGGATGGTTGAACACACAAATGGGCAAGGGCCTGAAATCTCAGCAAGAGTCACTTCTGCACTGTGTCTCTGCGGTGCACAGGAGGCTGAGCTCAAGCCCCCTCTCCAGACTCGGGACACTGTCCCGGAGGAGCAGTATTCAGAGCAAGGCCCCAGCACCCCCACACAGGGCTGGCAAAGAACAGGTGCAGAGCTGTGTGCTGGGAAAAACCCCCTGGCAGCCCTCACCCTGCCTCCCCTGACCTCCCGCACCTCCATCCCAACTCTGCTCCCCCAGCCCCACCACCTTCCCCGTTGCACACCTGACCCTGACCCGCACCTGCTGGTCCCCTGCACCCCTCTGAGAGGTGGCCCAAACCAAGTCTCCCACCACCCCGCAGGCTGCTAGGCCCAGATGTCCACAAAAGGGATGTTGGCCCCACCCAACTCTCTTTTCTCTGTGCCCCACCTCAGCCTCGCTGACTGGAGTCCCCAGTGCAGCAATAAACCCAGCCAGGCAGGAGGCCACACGCTGGTATCCCCAGTTACTCAGGAGGCCGAGGCAGGAGGATCACCATGAGTTTAAGACCAGTCTGGGCTTCATAGTGAGTTTAAAGTCATAGTGAGTTGCCAGGGATTTAGCTCAGCAGCATAAGCACTGCCTGCAAGCGTGAGGTTGTGAGTTCAATCCCCAGTACCAAAGGAAAAAAGAAAGTCATAGTGAGTTTATGGACCACACAGGGAGACCATGTCCCTAAATTTTCAAATAAATAAATAAATAAATGACAGTGGGATCTCAGTTCTCAAACTTAATTTATTCCATGATTCTGGAAAAGATCGGCATGGTTACATAAGTTCAGGCAAGGTGGAGGTCATGGGCATCATTCGATGAAGAGTTTGCAAGCACAAGCAAAATACTGCCAAACACTCTGCCAGGGATACAGCTCAGCAGCATAAGCACCTGCCTGGCAAGGACGAGGGTGCAAGTTTGATCCCGGGAACGAAAAAAAGAAAAACCAAATTGCTCAATAATAAAGCTCTGGGGATGTGACTCAGTAGTGGGCACCACTGGGTCTGAACCAGTCTCTCCCCTCCTCTCCCCACCCCTTCTCTCTCCCTCCTTTTCTCCCTCCCTCTCTCTGTCTGGCTCCTGCAGTGCTCTCTGCCTGGAAAACTCTCGGACTCCTGCACCCGCCCTTCCCCAGCCAGCTGCTCCCCAACCCTCCACCTCTGCTCTGTGACCCCTTCCCAGGAAGCCGCCCTGATGTCCCACCCCATCCACACGAGGCAGATTCCCACAGCCACGCAATTGCCACTTTCACTCATTTATTCATTCAACATTCGTTGGGCCTAAATGGCGTTGTATGTTCTGGGCCTTTAACACTACTTGACCCTGTCTCCCCACTACCTACCCTACCCAAGTCCCCTTAGTCTCTGCTGCAGCCCTTCGGCCTCTGCCAGTCTGGATGTGGCTGCACAGGTACCCCAAGAATCCTTGTGGTGGGACACTGGACCTCAGCTGGCCTTGTTGGGAGGTAGTGGGACCTTTAAGAGGTGGGCAGAGTGGGCGGTCCTTATGTCACAGGGGGTGTGTCCTTAAAGGGACCACTTAGCTTTCCTGGTGCTGTTAGCTCTCACAGAGCACTGGTGGAAGACCCAAGCCCGGCCCCTCCTTTTCTGTCATGCGATGATGTCCATCAGGTCACCACCAGAGCTGAGCTAAAGTGAGTGCCACGCCCCGGAACCTAGTCTTTCTTTATAAAGGTATGGACACTTCATTATAGTAACAGAAAATGGACCAACACAGGCTAGGTGTGATGGTGCACACCTGTAATCCCAGCTCTAGAGAGGCTGAGGCAGGAGGATTGCTGAGAGTTTGAGGCCAGCCTAAGCCACACAGTGAGACCCTATCTCAACCCTACCCTCTCAAAAAAAGAAATAAAATGGACTGATACCACTTCCTTCCTGTTCCTTGAAGACAGTGACCATGCTCCTGCCCCAGGGCCTTTGCACTTCCTCACCTGGGATCTGCACGGTGGCTCACTGCCTTCCTTTGAGTGTCTGGTTGATGTCGACTCCTCAGACAGGCCTTCCTTGTCACATTCCCTGCCCCATCTTTGTTTCTGTTATGCTTGTGCCCACCTGACATTCCATCTGTACCTGTTTCTTGCCTCTCCCCCTTACAACCGAGGGCAGGGACGTCACCACTTTGTCCACAGCTGTTGGCCAGCATTTTACAAGGAGTCCAGCCCGCAGCAGGCCTCAGGATGGACCTGGGGGGAAAATGAGCAGAGGAGCCACATCAGTGCGACTTTCCAGGGCTCTGACCTGCGACGCCCTGCCGGGCTTCACCACCCGAGTCTGGAAGCTGGTGCTGCTGGAGAAGGGGGACTGCGGTGACAGACAGGAGGTCAGGAGCCAAGGCTGTAGAGCGCTGCCTCCCACCCTCCGTGGCCAAGCGTTGCCGGCAGCCAGGTGCCTGTCTCCCTCTCCACAGCCTGCAGAGCTGCCTCCCTCCGTCTGGCAGATGGAGCAGCCTCAGCCGGCTAAGTGCTGGCCCACAGCCGCTCGGCTGCAAGAGTCCACACTTCAAACGTTGCTCCTTCGACCATGCATCACCACGCTTGAGGTCAGCACCTACTCTGGCCTTGAACTCATTTTGTAGCCCAGGCTGGTCTCAAATTTGCAGTGACCCTCCTGCCTCAGCTTCCCAAGTGCTGGGATTACATGTCATTTTTTAGGCCACCTGACAGCTCAGGAAATCCAATGTGCATCTTGCACACAGGGTGCCCCCAACAGAACTCAGGGTCCCCCTCCCTAAACCCATTCCCACCCCATTTTCCCCACTCAGGTCATTGCACTTCCGCCTTTCCACTTGAGCCAAAAATCTAGGATGCATCTTGATTTCTTCCTGTTCCTTGAAGACAGTGAGCATCTTGATTTCTTCCACCTCACTGACATTTCCTACCCACCAGCAAACCCTGGCTGCTCCACCTCCAAAATAGCCCTGCCCTCTGCTCTGCTCTGCCCTTCACTGCCTCCTGCCAGAGGTGGTACAGCCACCTTCCAGGCTCTGGGGTCCAAGGCCCAGAGCCCAACCTCCTCGGGCACCCAAGGGAACCTATTCAAATGCAAAGTCAAGCCTGGGCCCAATTCTGCATCCACACTGCCCTGGGAATTCTCTGTAGTGGTAGAAATGTTCTCATCACAAGCCCCCCAGTCACAGGTAGCTACCGAGCACCCGAGACATGCCTCCCATAGCAAGATGATTAAACGTTAAATTTTCTGCAATTTAATTTATGTAGTAGCCACTGGGCTGACAAGACTGTGGGAAACAGGTGCCCTTAAGCAACTGCTGAGAATCTACATTGGTAACCTACCAACTGGCCAGCTGCATAACCCATCTCTACCCACACGATGCAGGTGTTTAACATCTGCCCCCAGCAGCCCTATCCCTAGAGCGATCTGATCTCCTGGGACATCCTGTAGGAGGCATCCAGCTGGGTAAACTACGGTCCAGCCACACCATGCAATATGAAGCAGCCATTAAAAAGAAACAGACATTATGATAGCTACTGTTAATATCCACTTGTCTTGTTGTGAAGTGCTGTGTTGCTTACATTGTTCTGTTCTGATCTGCTTAGATCTGTCCTCTTTTGTTTATTCTCTTTAAAATAAAAAATAAAATAAAATAAAATAAAAAAGAAAGACACTTGGGCCAGGGATATAGCTCAGCAACAAAGTGCCTGCCTGGCAAGTGCGAGGTCCTGAGTTCGATTCCCAGTACAAACAAAAAGTAAGACAAATAAAGTACAAACAAGCAAAAGTAACAAAAAAATTGTTTAGGTTTTTTTCAGTGCAGTTGAGAGAGAGAGAGAGAGAGAGAAACAGGCCTTTATTGCGGGCACGGGAGGGCTGCAGAAAAGTGTAAAATCCCTCAAAAAGGGGAGCTAGGGAATGGTTTTTAGAGATTTGGGCTAGGGGTGGGGCACTGGGGTGATTGTGGAGTCTTGGGATTGGAGAGGGCTCTTCCATGCACAAGAGGAGTGGGAGGTTTTTCCTGGAGCTAGAAAGAACAAGACAGAAATTACTCTTGGAGAGAGGAAATTGTTTCTCCTGGCCGGTATGGATGTCGAGTTAAAGATCGCTAAGCCCCAGCTGGCAGAATCTATCAAAAATGTGTTGGTCAAAGGGCACTGATAAGAAAATAAAAAGAACCAACAAGATGAAGGGAGATATTCTCAAATCTGATGAGGGATTGGTGTCCATAAACACACAAAGAATTCTTACCATTCAAAGATAAAAAAACAAAAAAATCCCAAATAGTTAAATAGGTCTTTTTACAAAAACCCAGCTATGTTAACGGTAATAGGCACACAGAAATATTCTCACCATCATTTGCCACTAAGAAAACATAAATCAAAAGCACAAAGGGCAGCCTTCCTTGAGCTCAGAGAAGTCATGCCCCGCAGCGAGCCAGCCCCCAGGCCCAGAGGAGAGAAGGCCGTACCCCAAGGCCCTGCCACCACCGGGGAGCACTAGTGAGGCACCGCCCCACACCTCCCCACCACCTGGGAACCTCAGATCAGGGAAACCCACTACAGAAACTGGAAGTCACACTCTGACATTTCTGAAATGATCGCAACAGAAGTAAAGAGACAACTCAGGGCTTACATTGCTTGATTAGCTTTGCCTATATCTGGTAGTCGGGACAACTACGTAGAGGATAATCATGTGCAATATAGTAACTACCACTGATTTCCTACTGTCTGGTTTTTGAAATCCAGTATGGTTTTCATTGTTTTGTTTTGTTTCGTTTTATTGTTTTATTCTCTTTAAAATTAAAAAAAAATATGCTGAGGCAAGAGGATTGCTACAAGTTCCAGACCAGCCTAGACAACAAAGAGAAATTCAAGGCCAGCCTGAACTGCATAGTGAAATCCTGTCTTGAAAAGCCACACACACACACACACAGTGAGATACCAGGTCACATCCCGTAGACTAGCCATAGCCCAAAATTGGAAATAACAAACGGTGCTAAGCGTGTGGGGCAACTAGGACAGTCACACACTGTTGGCAGGAATGTAAAATGATACAGCTGCTATGGAAAATGGTTGTACCGGGCTTTCCACTGCCAAAACCAAGCACTGGTCAGCTACAGTTTAAAAGAGAAGTCTATTTTGGCTCACAGTTTCAGGGGCTTCAGTCCATGGTCACCTATCTGGCCCCAAGGCAGAAACATCACGGTGGAAATGCATGGAAGGGCAAAGCAACTCAGCTTGTGGGATCCAGAGAGCAGAGAGTAAGGAAAGAATCCCGAGAGGAAAGGGCCAGGGATCAGCCACAGTCCCCAAGATCACGTACCAGTGACCCGCTTCCCCCAAGGAAGCCCCACTTCCTCAAATCCTTTCAGTTATGAGCTCAGCAATGGCTTAACCCACTGACCAGGTCAGTGGCCTCACAAACCAATCACTTCTCCAGGAGTCTCTTAACCCCGTGAGGCTGACAATAAAGATCAGCCGGCACAGTGGTTTCCAAACAGCTGATCACATTTGACTCAGCAATGACGCCTACGTATGTATGTCACACAAAACACATACACGGATGTCCACCGCAGGGTTATCCACGCATCCGAAGTGTGGGAACAAACCCAATGTCCATCAGCCAGATGAATAAGCACCCCACATCCATCCAGTAGGATGGTATTTGGCCAAGTAAGGGGATGAAGCCCCAATATCTGCTTCAACAAGAATAAACCTTGAAATCATTATGCTAAGAGGAAGAAGCCAGACATGACAGGAAGTATTGCTGCAAAGCAATTCACAGAGCAGAAAGCAGATGAGCGGTTGCCAGGCTGTGGAGGAAGAGGAAGTGGGTAGTGGCTGCTAATGGCTATGGATTTTCTTTTAGAGGTGACGAAACTGTTCTCTAATTAGATAACGGTGATTACACTCCTTTGTGATCATACTAAAAACATCACTGAATTACACAGGTATGTCAGTTATATTAAAAAAAAAAGGTGAGGAAACTAACTATACTCCCAAGGCAAGATAAAAAACAACAATCCAAGAGCAAAATATATGTATCTTCTCTGCGAAAAGGGAAGGACAATAACAATATGTATCCATTTTGCCTGTATTTGAATAAAAGTGTCAGAAGGCTACATATGAGACTGGTCTGGTTACCTGAAAGGGGCTAGAGAAGGGTGGGCAGGGTTGGGGCTGCCCTGGGTGCGCAGTCCCTCACTGTTTGCAGATCATGGTTAGCACACTCTCTCGACCTTTCCTCCTGCTGTTCCCTCAGCTGGAATGATCTGTCCTCCTATCTTCTAGGAGGTAGCCAAGTGTGCAAACTTCATCTTGTACTCTGACCTTCCCTGACCCCATCCCTGTCTCATTTTCTCAGAATAGCACCTGGGCCAGGGTGGTGCTTTACAAGCAAAAGTGAGTGGATGAATGAAGTAATGCGTTATCTCAGGCTGTCTGTCTGTCCAGCAGTCACTGGTATCCCTGGTGCTAGCTGTGGGCAAGGTCTCCAGATGCAGGCAGTAACCAGCCTCGGGAGCCTGCTTAGAGGGTCTGAGAGGTACTCTGTGAAATCCAAGATC
The DNA here is from genome assembly GCA_004027455.1 of Hydrochoerus hydrochaeris. Taxonomy (NCBI): domain Eukaryota; kingdom Metazoa; phylum Chordata; class Mammalia; order Rodentia; family Hydrochaeridae; genus Hydrochoerus; species Hydrochoerus hydrochaeris. Next base: position 211,215 of record PVLA01002756.1, on the reverse strand, counting down.
CGGCCCCTACCAAAGCAAGGCACGGTACCCTCCTGGGTGAAAAAATGCCACCTGGAAATTAGTAAACGACACAAAGCCAGTCGGCTTCACCACCATCTGCAGGGACTTGGGCTGTAGCCTATCCTTGCCATGTGAAGGTGGCTGTCATCTCCTAAGAAACATAGGAAGAAGACAGGGAGGGGGCAATGGGCTGACTGGGACAGTCGCCATCCAGGGTAGAAATAGCCCTGGGTACACAGCAGCTGAGGAATCTGGGGCTTAAAAGCTCAGAGCCTCCAAAAGAAATCTGGAATGAGACCTTATCTCCCTCTCCCAGGCACCTCCTGGGTCCTTCCTGCCTCCAGGGTAGCTTCTATCTGATCCCATGGTGAGGAGTTTATCTGAGCAGTTACTGTGGACTTCCCGAGTCAGACAGGCCCAGGCCTGATGCATTTATTTAGCTGCTGATCTATTAAAGGCATTTTGCCTTACCTTCTACCTTGTGCCAAATGATGATCCAGGTAAGACAAGGGTTTGGGAGTGTTTTCCGGAAACAAAGCAAGGTTTTTGCCCTCAGGAGCTTGTTTGTGGCTAGGGAGATAGGAACCGAAGTTCACTGGCCATAACACGCCTGCGAAGACAAAACACGATGATGTCACAGTGACTGGAAGAGAGGGTAACTGAGGAGGCCTCTCCGAAGAGGTCACATCATTAAACAGAATGTTGCTCTTCCAGCTCTGGGCCCAGCGCCTGGCAGTTGTTAAACGTTCAACACATCTTAGAGATCCCTACTGTCATTTTCATTAGTTTAGCGTCCCCTCCTGGAAGAACCTGCGCTCCTGGGCGGATGCGGCCAAGGCTGGAGGTTTCTCACCGCCGCGGGGCGCACGGCACCGAGCCGGCACACAGTCGGTGCACACAGTAGGCTCGGCGAGCACTCTGGGCTCCAGCCCCAGCACTCCTCTCGGGGCCCAGCACCCGATCGGCGCTGGAAGGTGAGAGCCAAAGACACTCCAGGCTCCGGGCCGGGTCTCCGCCCACTGCACCGACCTATCGGCCCAGGCGGAGGTGGCGAGCCACGCCTCAAGGCTCCGGAGAGACCGGAGCCGGGGCTGGCCAGGGGCGGAGCAGGGCAGGCGGGGACGCGCAGCCCGCCCCACGCTTCCGCGCCCAGCTGCGCCCAGCTGCGACTCCGCCCCCGGCGCCGGGGTTGGCTGTGGCTCGGCGGCCGCCGATTGGCCCCTGCGGCTCCGGCGCGGGCCCCGATTGGCTGTGACGCGCGACCTGGCGAAGCCCCCTCCCGCGCCGCCACTGCGCCCGGCGCTGTGCGGTCATTGGACGGCGTGATCTCGCCGCGGTTCCGCGGCCGTGCAGCCGCCGGCGGAGTGCACCCAGCAGGCTGGGCCAGTGGCCATGGCGGGCGCCGAGGACGGGCCGGGCCAGCATCCGGAGCTCGATGAGGACGAGGCCGCGTATTGCAGGCGCTGGGGCGCGCAGCACGCCGGGGCCCGCGAGCTGGCCGCTCTCTACTCGCCAGGTAGGACCTCGGCCCCCTGGGCCTGCAGTGGCCCCCCGGGTCGGAATCTCAGCCTCGCGTCCAGATGGGGAGCTCCAGCCTTCGCTTCTAACTTGCAAAGAGCGACTCTGGGTCCGGAGACCCCACCCTGGCGTCCCCTTCCAAGCCCGTGTCAGAATCCCAGCCGCGGGGCTTTCTGGCGGTGCACCAGACACTCCCTGAGATGGGGAATTACCCTATCAGGTCCTTGGCCGTGATCAGCACTCGCAGATCCGAACCCTGACCCCAGGGACACCTTGGGCTGCGGTGGTCACTCCCAGACTTGGGAACCTTCAATCCAGGGCCCAGCCCGAGGCAGCTTCTAAAGTCGCATCCCCTCCTTGATTTCCCAAATCAGGAATCTATAGCCAAGCGCTCCACCTGCACCCTCGCCAGGACCCTGGGCTGCAATGACCTCACCACCCCACAGCCTGGGAATGTCAGCTCCCTTCTGAGGGAGCCCTAACTTGGGACCTCCAGGGCTGCAGTGTGCCAGGCATCGTTCCTCCTCCGTCCTAGTTACAGATTCAGTGGCTGCAGACCGAGATCTTCTTCCCTCCCCCTTTGGGGACTTTCCGGAGGGAGCATCAGCCCTCCCTCCCACATTCCCGGATTCTGGAAGGCTGGGGGGATGTAAACCCCCCCAATTCAGGCTCCCTTCATACACAAACCCCAATTCCAGCCTTGCCCCTCCCCCACATCCATATGTTGACCCCCTCCGTTAGGATTTGGGGTGCGGAGCCCGCGGGATCACAACTTAAGAGCCCGGGTGCAGCTCTGCCTCTCTCACAGGCAGAGGTCTGACCTGGCTGCCTCTGGCTTTGCCCACCGCCAGCCTGCTTCTGACTCCCAAGTGAGCCCCAGGAATCTCAGGGAGCACCCCTCCCCAACCTGCACCCCCCCAAGGCCCAATGACCCCAGGGGTTCAGGAAGTACCTTTGAGAACTCCGGGGTCAGGTGACTGGGGGTGAGGTCCCTCAGGCTAGGGTGTCTCCATCACCTGCAGGTTTGTCTGTCAAGCGTTCTGTCATCTTTCCTTCAGCCCCAGCTGGGTGGGCCTCGTCCGCCCTCCCCTCACCCCCACCCTGTTCTCTAGTTACGTGCAGCAGCGCTTGCAGGCAAGTGGCTGCATGACCTTGGGCTGTTGGCTTTCTCTCACTGGATCCTAGATCTCCAGAGGCTGTCCGTGCTTGTGGTTCCAGGCTGTGTGTGCAGTTCCGCAAACCTCACTTGGGCACCTGGTCTATGCTGCCGTGGTTTCTTCCAGCCATACCCAAAACACCCAGTCCTTGGGTATTTGGGGGTGGTGGGGATTGTTTGACATCCAGACCACCAAGCTGTGTGACCTGGGCCAAGCCTCTTCCCTTCCCAGCTTCCATTTCCTACCCTCTGACCAAGTGCAAAGTAGTTTGTCTGCCTTTTCATGTTGTCAGGGAAGGGAGACAGGGCGCTGCCTGTGCGGTGCCCGGCATACTGGACACACTTTTGTATTCAGCCCGGGATCCTCACCTGTGCGTGAGCCTGCAGGGAGCTGCCTTGCGTACCTCTGTGGCCCTCGATTCCCCTGCTGGGATGTACAAGGAGTCAAGGCCCTGCTTTGGGGGTCGGGTCTGCCCCCCTGCCCGCTTTCAACAGAACATCTCCCAGGTGGCCTGGGCCTCCCGCAGGGACTGCTGTCTCACTTCTCTGTCACAGTCTTTTCTCTGTCCAGTTCTGAGTTCCCAGAGTGCCTTTGTTTCTAAAGAATAATCACACAAGAATCTGAGGCTGCAGTGTCCCCTGGGTGCCCCAAACCAGCATCTTTCTCGCCTCCTGACCTGCAGGAGGACTGGGGAGACTAGCTAAACTGGTTCCTTGAAATTCTTTTCCATCTGCTTCCCTTGGTGTGCCTCTGTTCCCAAGCTGTGTGGCCTTGGGGAAGTACTCTGACCTTTCTGAACTTGAGCAGTAAAAGGAAAGACCAGCCTTAACATATATTGAGCGCCTGTATTCCAGTCCCAGTGGAAGGCCCAAGGGGCAGAGCATCAACACGAAAAAACCGGACTTGGCATTTTAGTTAAGACAAGCCACAAACCCCCAAATAAGGGAAATGTCTCACCCGCTTAGTAGTGACCAGTGCTCAAAAGCAAATACTTAGCAGGAAGTGGGGAAGGAGAGGGTGACATTGAGGAAAGCAGGCAATTAAGGCCCTGCTGAGTAGGTGACATTTGAACAGAGACCTGGTGGGAGAGGAAAAGAAGGAACTTTGAGAATATTTGAGGAAGATTTGGTCCAGACCAGGGAAACAGCAGGTGCAAAGACCCTGAGGTGGCCACGCTCCCAGCACCACTGCAGAGCATGGAGAACGAGAGAAAGTTCCCAGGCTCTGGGACTGAGCTCCTGAGATTCCCGATGCCAGAGGCGGTAGGGCCCATGACAGCCACAGTAGTACTAAAGGCAGTGAAATAGGCAGCCTTTATTGGGCACTGACTGTGCGGGCACTTCGCACACACGCTCTCGGCTCATGCTCACTCCAGCACGCAAAGTGCACCTGGCATTGACTCTGTTTTCCAGAAGAGGAAGCTGAGATCTGTAGCCGTCCTCAAGAGCCTGCACATGCGCACACATTCTTCCAGGCACTATCCTGACTGGGATTAGATGGCTCCTGCCCCCAGCAGCTGGGAAGACAATCAGGGTTGGGGGCATCTGTTGGGTTTGCCTGGTGCCCACTTGAGGAGCGCCCTGTCAGTTTCCATCAAGGAATTTCAGAGGCTTAGCAGAGAGGGACCACCCCAGGTCACACGGCAGAACTAGAACACGGTGGGGACATTCTGGGTTCCGGACTCTCAACCTGCCCTGTGGAGTGGAGCCAGTCAGGGCTGGGTACACAGGAGGGGCCAGCTGCTCCAGGCAAGCAGAACAGATGTGTGCAGGGCCTGTGGCAGAGGCTATGTGGGGCAGAGGGGACCATGAGGGCTTACAGCACCGGGTCCTGTGGACCCCAAGTGTCTGGGTGAGGAATTGGGGCCTCTCTGTGGGGCCCAGGAGCCACAGAGGGTCCTGGACAGCTCTCCACTCTGGGTTTGAGCTTTCCTAGCAATGAGCTACCCCCAGGTCTGTGAAGGGCTGGTGACAGGTAGGCCAAGGCCTGAGGCAGAAGTGCCCGCCTGAACCTGGCTGTGCCACTTCTCAGAGGCCTGGGCCCTAAAGGTGGATGTACTCTGAAGGGGGCTGAGTCCAGCCGTCCACCTGCCTGGCCAGCTGTGACTGCCTCTGCCCTGGAGGGCACAGGAACACATCAGCGGGTTCAGGCTGTCAGGAACACAGGGTGGGTGTTGGGGAATGGAGAGAGGGCATCAGCGGCTGCGTGGGGTGGGATAGGAGCAGGAGCCTGGGGTTCACCCACATGCCTCGCCCAAGCCAGAAGAGAAGCCCGAGGGCACCTGGGCCCTGCTACATGCCAGCCACACTTGCTTTCTGTCTCCTGTCTCTGGTTCTGCTTTTTCTCTCCCCATCTCTCCTGTCTCTGCTTTTTGTTCACTTGGTCTCTGTGTCTCATCTTTCTCTGGTTCCTGCTCTCATCTGTGTGTCCTCCTCTGTCTCTGGTCCCCACCTTCTATACTTCCTGTCTTTCCCCCGTGAAGTCAGGGGGCCCTTGTTGCCCGGGGCTGTCGACAGCACAGGTTATTTGGGGGCCTGTCTTGACCCAAGTGGGAAGAGACAAGCCCGATGTCAACTCCTTGCCTGTGGCCTGACCCTGAGAAATCGAGATGGCAAAAGCCTGGCATGGCCACCCCGTTCCTTCCACTCCACATCCACACACACCAGCCCCTCCCCAGGCCGGCAAGCGGTCACTGCCGTAGCTTGGCTCCCATCGGCACACCCGCTAAGCCAGGGCTGGTGGGCAGTGGGCTCCGGAGCTATAGCCGGAAGACAGGCGGGCCTCCCTGTTCTCCGAGCCCACCCTGGCCTCAGCCTGCATATCTGCCCAGTGACCACCCGACCTCACCAGCCTGCCAGGCTGATGGTCCATGCCACAACTCAAAGCCCTTGAGCAACTTCATCTTTCCAGGCTGTTTTGTCCCCTTGAAGGACAAGGGAGGATGGTCCCCAGGCAATAAATAGGGTGTGGTGAAGGGTGACAGACCATTTGCAGTCCTGATCCAGCAGAGCTTGTCACAAAGCTGCTTGTCATCTGTGTGTTTTTCATGGCTCAGGACTGAGGTGCTCAGTCTGTGGAGATGGCGCAGCCATGGGCAAATGTTCAGACTGCAGGGACCTTCTCCCAGGTGTGAGGAGAGAGCCAGGCCATCTCTGGGGTCAGGACAGCCCAGAATGTCTAAGCCACCATGTCCCATTTCTGAGTCTAGAATCATCACCCAAGTCTAAGCCTCAGTTTTCTCATCTGGACAAGTGGGGGTTACACAGCTCCTTCTTTGACAGAGCTAAGATTTGAATGCAAGGCCGCGTCTCAGGGCAGGACACTCTGATGACCACAGGAGCCCAGCCAGGGCTGCCCCCAAGTCCTGCAAGGACTCAGAGAGGGGAGGAGACCTGTGAGCCTGGAGCTGGTGCCCTCAGGTGGGGTGACCTCTACTGCACAGGCTGGGCAGCCAGAACCCCGGGTTCCTTGCAGATACAAGAATTTGTGTTTTGTGGGTCTTTTGGCTTGTTTGTTTCTGAGATGGGGCTTTACTCTGTAGCCCAGGCGGGGCTTGAACTCATGATCCTCCTAAGTGCTGGGATCAGAGCGTGGGCCACCAGCCTGCCTGTTCAGCTCGTTTTTGAAAAACAGTAAGACCTGCTGCAGGGACCAGATTGCAGTATCTTGGATGGGGCCACACCCAGCTCCCTGTGTGATGGGCGGCAGCAGGTGTGAGCTGAGCCTTACTGCTACTGTCACCTGATCCTGTGGCTTGGGCTCTGCCGCTTTCTGTCCCTGCGGCTGTCAGGAAGGCTCTGCCTGTCCTCTGGTTCAGGCTGCATCCCTCTGTGCTTGCTCTTGGTCCCCACTCTTGGGGCTCCCTACTTCTAAGGCCCATCCACAAACAGGAACCGGAAGGGGGAAGGCCGTGCTGGGCCTAACTGGGTGACATCAGGCTGGGGGCTTCTTGGGCTGGAAGGCTGCATGGCCTACAGGGAACAGTCCAGCTGAGAAGCAAGGAATGAGGAGCTCTAGGCCGCTGCTGTGGCTGTGCAGCTTCTGTGGAGGTTCTGACCTTTCCTGGCCTTTTTTCCCCCCGGCATCAGGAATTGAACACAGGGCCTCACGCTTGCCAGCCAGGCGCTGCACCACTGAACTGGATCCCTGGCCCCTTTTTCTGGTCTTTAGTGTCCCCTGCTATACGCAAGGGGCAAAGGGAGGGATCCTGGTGTACCCTCCCCCTTCTGAGCTTTGATCTTCCCATGGGATAGGAGGTGGGCAGCTGGCTGTCCTGGTTGCGGTTGAGGATGGGCCAGGAGCAGTGGACTTGGACCAGACCTGTCCATTCTCTCTCTCTCTCTCTCTCTCTATCTCTATCTCTCTGCCTCATTTTCCCTATCTAAATAGGGAGCACCATACTTTTCTTCCAAGGTGTGCCGAGGAGGAGGAGCTCCTAGAATGTAGCCTGGTGGTTTTCCTTTAGGGTTGTGGTTAGGAGTACATTGGTTCCCTAGGCGTGACCAAGCACCAGGGCCCTGGCGAGTTCTCCAGATCTCCTTCTGTCACGTGGGGCTGCAGCCCTGAGCTGTAGGGCTGCCGCCGGTTGGGGGAGCAGAGAGGCTGGAGGAGGCAGGGTGGGTGGCTTCCGGGGGCAGGCTTGAAAGGGCCAGGGAGCAGCCCTGGCCCAGACCCCTCACTTTGCATTGTTAATCACTGCCCAGTCCTGTTTAAGGTGGGTCCCCACCCTCTAGAATGTCCCAAGGGTGGACAGGAATAGAGGCTGGGCAGGGAGCAGGGACTTAGGAGCCAAACCTATGGCCTTGGGATCACAGCCTATGGCTGAGTAGCTGGGCAGCCATGGGCCACCTCCTCAACCCCTCAGACCCTCAGTTTTCTCATCTGCAAAAGGGGTCCCCTTGCAGATGCCTGACACCTAGTAACTGCTCAGCCATGTTAACCACTAAAACCACAACAGTAATGATACCATCTTGAGGGTCTCATGTCTTTGTGACCAGCTGCCTTGGGAGGCGTATTCCCTGGGACTGATTCACAGGTTCTGTGTCAGCCAATGGGGTCTTTATTTTTATTTATTTGTTTGTTTGTTTATTTTTGGTACCAGGGATCAAAGTCATGACTGAGCGCTTGCAAAGCAGGCACGTATGCTGCTGAGCTAAATCCCTGGCCCCTTCATTTCATTTTTAAAATTTTAACTTATAGTTAAAATAAGAATGCTGATTTGGCACATTCAAAAGGGAGTAGTGTAAAACCATTCTTACCAGATTTTTTTTTTCCTTTCTGCATAAGTGGCTGCAGTTCAGGGCTCCGTCTCTTTGCCCTGCTGGGTTGTCGGAGGTGTCTCTCCATCCGCACAGACAGCAGCCGGGCTTCCTTCCTTCCACAGGCGCTGTGAACTGAGTTCAGTCCCCAGGTGACGAGCACTTGGGTTAGCCCTTAAGTTTTAACATCTCCAGCAGACTTTGGTGAGTCAGTCAGTTTGCCTGAATGACGGGTGTGTTAAAAACACATGGTGACGGGCAGAGATACAGCTCAGTGGCACAGCACCTGCCTGGCAAGTGCAAGGTCCTGAGTTCAGTTCCTGGTACCAAACACACACACACACACAGGGTGACACACACGTGTCATCCCAGTGCTTATCCCAGCTTGAACAACTTAGCGAGACCCTGGTTCAGATTTTTTAAAAATTTAGGAGGGGTTGGGGTTATACAGTGGCTCAGTGCAAAGGCCCTGAGTTAAGTCACAGCACAACACACGCACATGGGCATCCACACACACGCGCGCACACACACACACACACACACACACACACACACCCCTGTGTGCACTGTGGCAGCTCTGAGAAAGATTTCCCACCTAAGCCCTGAGGCCTGGCTTCTCCCCAGAACCAGAAGCTCCTCCTCCTGGGGTCCCCATGCCGACTCTGCACCAGGCAGCAGCCAAACCAGGAAGCCCCAGTGTCCCCCAGGCCCTGCGTCTCCTGCTCGGAGTAGCCGTGGGCAGGCTCTGAGCCTCTGAATCCTCACCTGTGAGGGGACCGGGGACAGTGGGTGCCTGAAGCTTCTAGTCAGGTTAAACAGGCCCTCCTTGCAGCCCTGGGCGGTGCCCCCAGAGAGGGTTTGGGCAGGACCCGCGTTCAGGTTCCATCCACCAAGGAGTGGCACAGGCAGAGCCAGCCCCATGGTGCGACTGCAGCCGCCGGCCCCTCTCCCTGCAGGCAAGCGCCTCCAGGAGTGGTGTTCTGTGGTCCTGTGCTTCAGTCTCATCGCCTACAACCTCGTCCACCTCCTGCTGCTGGCCCACTGGGAGCACACACCCCTCGTCATCCTGGGTGTAGGTGAGTGCCGGCCCGAGACCTGTATAGCCGTGTGTGAGTGTGAGTGTGCGCACGTCTCCCATCCCAGCGGGGGCCCGTCCACCCCTCGCTCCTGTCACAGGAGCCCAGTGCAGGCTGATCAGTGAGTGAATTCACGAGCGAGCCGCCGTTCATTTCCAGCGTGCAGTCCTTCCCGTTCCCCAGGTAGTGCTAAGGTTGTCCTCCTTCTCCAGATGAGGAGAGGCCCAGAGAAGGCGCCAGCCAGAAGCACAGCATAGACCTTAACATACCAGCTCCACTCCCGGACCCTCGGGTGACTCAGGTTCCTTCGCCTCTCACTGGGACACTTGCTCCCTTCCTGTCCTGGGCTCCCAAGCTGAGAGGTAGCTGTGGCCTTGGTCCCACCCACCTTCTCTCCCTATGGTTTCGCTCTTGCAATCTCATTAAAAACATTCTGGCTGCCTAAGCCAATAGTGCTCGGGCCACTAGTGGAGCCATCTGGGCTGGGAGGGGAAGGGCCGGTCCCGGGGGCATGTGGGGGAGGGGAGGGAGGCTGGGCAGAGCCACCAGAGCCAGGCTGCTGCCTGCCCCCAGGATGGGGGACCAGACTCAGGAGAGGAGGAGACACTGCCCCTTGGGGCCTCAGCTAGGGGCACGGAGGCAGCCCTGGGTCCACACCAGCCTTACCACTGCCTGGCTGGCTGGCAGCCTTAGTAGGCGCCACTGTCTCTCTCAGCCTCAGTTTTGTCTCAGGACAAATCACAGGAGTGAGTCAGCGCTGAGACTGTCACTGAGAACTGGGCAGGGGCCGCCATCCGCCAGGCTGCCACCCGGGGCTGCAGCTGGCAGCGGGTGTTTTCCAAGCTCCTGCTGGGCTCAGGCCCTGATCTGGGACCTCCTGTTCTTTACCGCAGCCTGGAGAGGGAGGGGTGTGCACCCCCGCCCCCCACCCCCAGTGGGCAGCGGCAGAGTCTGTGATCACATATCCAGACTGGCAGCTCGCTGACCACGGCTTCCTGGCGTGGACAGAGGCTGCTCTGCGCTGTGGCCAGCTGGGGTGGAGGTCTTTGTGGTAGGGTCCAGGTGTGGAGGGAAGTGAGTGTCCTGGGCGGGTCCCCACCTCCCTCCCTGAGTGGGACCTCAACATCCAGCCCCAGCCTGGAAGCGTCTGGCCTCTGGTGGAGCAGGCCCTTGTGGCTGCAGCTCCTTACCTGAACCTCTGCCTCAGGGCTGATAAGGGCAGACAATCCCCAGATACCTCTGTTTGCACAGGCCCCAAGTCATTTAAATAGCTGCCCTGATTTGAGTGTTAATATGCAGGTGGTTAGGGCATCATGCCAGCGGCCAGCACCTGCCCCTACCTGTCACTGTGTGTCCTGAGGTCTTGGTACCTAGGTGGTTCCGGAAATCAGGAAAAGCAGAAATACTAGAGGTGTCAACTGATAAAGCAAGGCTGAATGGGCTGCAAAGCTGGCAAGCACAGTGGAGATAAAGGAGTAGCCGGGGAGGCCTCTCTGGAAAGGTGGCGTGTGTGTGTGTGTGTGTGTGTGTGTGTGTGTGTGTGTGTGTGTGTGGAGTCTTGAAGGAGGTGAGGAAGGATACCATGCCGTTGTTCTGGGGACTGCAGTCCAGGAGCAGAAACAGCAAGTGCAAAGGCCCCGAGGCTGGTAGGTAAATGCAGAGGAGGCCTATGTGGCTCAAAAGGATTGATCAGAGGAACGGAGGTTGGTGGCAGCTCAGAGGCAGTGGGGACAAGTGGTACAGGGTTGTGAGGGCCATGGTCAGAGCTGCAGGTTTTATTCTAAGGGCCTTGAGAAGCTGTTAGTGCTAGGAGGTGACATTGAAGGATGGAAGGGACAGTGAGGAGGTGAAGGGCTGTCTGCTGAGATGGGTGGAGACCGTTGTCAGGTTCAGGACTTGCCGTGTGGGTGAGGGGAGGGATGGCCTTTGCCACCCGAAGGATTGGTGCTGGTGACAGTGGAGGGGAGAGAGAGGAAAGGCCTTCAGCAGCGCCTGTGGGGAGCAGGACATGGAAGCCCTGTGTAGAGATGGGGCCAAAGCCCGGCAACTGCCACCTGCCCCAGGCTGGGTGCACGTCTAGGCTGCTGGGGAGGCACCAGGGTCCAGAGAGCTTGTGGAGTCTTGGGGACCAGCTGGCAGCACCGGCAGGGTGGGGAGTGAAAGGATAGCCAGACTGGCCACACGGAGGTCGTCTGTGACCTTGACAAGGACCTTGTGGCATGATGGAGTGGGCACTGCCGCGCTGGAGAAGGCATCGCTAGAGTGCAGGGCCCGGTGACCCTTGAGGTGGAGTCCCCTGGGGGCGCCTATGCACAGGACACAGTGAGTTCCAGTTCAGAGGTTGGCAGGGAGGTGACAGGGCTCTGGTCTCGGGCACCGCGGGGCTGGGTTTGATTCTGAGCTGATGGCAGGAGAAGGAGGCTCGGGGTCCTAGCGCCCCCTCAGCCGAATCCACCGCAAACCCCAGCCAAACCTCTGTCTCCACAGCTGGCCTCCGTGTTCTGCGTGGGGGCAGAGATGTCCCAGTAGGTGGCCTGTGGGGCAGTGGAGGCCCAGGGACAGTCCCAAGTCCCTCTGCCCTTCCCCATATGGGCGTCTGAGGGGCGGAGGGCTGAGCAGGCGACTCCAGCCGGGCTGAGCCGGGACAAAGCAGCTCTGTGTGCTGTGCTGCTGCTCCACCCCGGGCGGCCTCGGCCTCAGGGTGCCTGGAGCCAGCTCTGGGGAGCACCTCGCCTCCTCGGGCTGCTCCCTGCCCCATCTGATCCTGACATGGGCCTTGGCAAGCAGGTGCAGGTCCCTCGGCAGGTGACAAGACTGAGGCTGCAGGGCATGTAGTCACAGGCAGAGCATGGCACCCCCGTTCACTGTGTGGCTTCTGTTGGTCGGGGAGGGGACCTCATTTCCCTTCAGCTGTGTCACTGAGTGACCCTGGCCACCCCTGCCAGCCTGTGACCTTGGACTGTCCTTCCCTGCAAGTCTCTGGTGTGGCTGCTGATGGGGGGGGTGGAGGTGGCACTTTTTGTGCATAGACTTTGTTTTTGAAGGTTGAGATCTACAGATAGGACACAATTTCTGACGCCCTGTGCCCCCCACGTTCCTGTTTTTCCATGTGATGTGGGTGGGTGCGTGTGTGTGTTTTCTGCAGGGCTGAGGTTGGGCCAGGGCCTGGTGCCCTCTAGACAAGTGCTCCGCTGGCAGCCGCACCCTGGGCTCCGCTCGGCTCCCCTCCACTCCGCTGCGCTTGGCTCGGCTCGGCTCGGCTCGGCTCCCAGCCTCTTTTTAACACTTGCCATAGTAGTGCAGGTAGTTACAATGAGCGCACCAGGCGATACATTGTGGGTCCTCGGTACTGGGGTTAACTGCAGTGGACTCTGGTGTCCGTTTCCTGATCCAGGATCCCGGCTAGCATGGCACTAACGTGGCCCGTTTGGGCTGTGACAGTGTCCCGGGCCTTTTTTGCTGTTTTGGGAACCGCTCAGCTGTTTCACAGTGGGCCCACCTTTGGATTCACCACTGTTCCTCTTGAGTAGCCGGGGCCGGTGTGGCCGGCACCATGTGTCACCGGGCTGTGGGGCTGTGTCCGCAGGACTTGCCGCTGTGATTTGGCCGTGATCGATGGCCCCAGCTGCCCTCGTCAGGCGTCCCCGCTGTAAAGTCACCCGGTTCTCCGAGTGTCCTCGGAAAGAAGTCTCTGCCCAGCTACACGGAAGGAGCCTCCGGCGTGCCAGGCCGTATCACAGGAATCAGTTTTCTTATCATCGTCCTCATCATCCGTGAGGATTAAGCACATAGGTCAATTAAGGAGATAAGCCAAGTAGCCGCCCGGCCGGCCTGCGTTGGCCCAGGGATTACAGGAGATGAAGCATCCGAGCCGCTGGCCCAGGGCCTGGGAGCCTTAAGTGATAAATACACCGGGTTAAAAACAAAGCCTCTGCCTTCTTCACCCCAGGAACGAGGGAGGGGGTCCTTTTATACTCAGTCTTAGACCCGAATGTTCAAAGCGGCACAACCCAAATGTCTAAGGGGAGCCAGAGGGGCAATCTGTTGTCCCCCAAATGGTAGATGGAGTACAACTGAGCACCAAAAAGTGAACTGCTGACGCACACACTCGTAGGAAGCACTCTCAGTAAGTTCATCTCCTGGTGAAAGAAGTGCATACCGCGTGGCCCCGTGTGTACACAGCTCCGGAGCAGGCAAGACCAAGACAGCTCAGCTCCGTCTGCACGCAGACGAAGGTGCCAAAGCTCAGAGGAGGCGAGGGGCTTGCCCAGAGCTGCACAGCACTTATGCCGTGGACCAATGCGGCCCTCAACTCTTGTCTGGCCCCTCTGCAGTGTTTGCTACGTGGCCTTTGTCCCTCCTGGTAGGCAGAGAGTGAGTATCCACAGCAGGTCACTGCAGCAGGAGCTCCAGCAGTGCCCGGCCTCCAGGTGGCCACGCACCCCCATTCCTGTCCCGGGGCTGCTGAGCTGGGCCATGCGACCTGGGGTGGGGTTTGCTTTCTCAGAGCCTCTTTCCTTGTCCAAGAAGTGGGGATGATAATGAGGCCTTCTGCAGTGACCAAGAGTGCTGAGAAAGCCAGCCAGCAGGGCGAGGTGACAGAGCGCACCAGCTTGTAGGGGTGGCATTAGCTGGAGGGGTGGGTGACCTGCATCCTGAGGGGACCAGAGCCTGGACTTGGGGGGCAGAGTGTAGAGAGGCAGTGAGTACACCCGTGTGTGTGTGTGTGTGTGTGTGTGTGTGTGTGCATGCACATGTGTGTTACAGGGAATTGAGCCCAGGGCCTTTGCCCTGCGCTACCTCCCCAGCGTTTTTTCTGTTTATTTTGGGACAGGGGCTCTAAGTTCTCCTGCTGAGCTCAAACTTACCATCCTACTGCCTCAGCCTCCCAGAGGACTGGGATGGCAGGTGTGCAAGACTGCACCTAGAAAATGCCATTGTCATCTGCCTGCCTTGTTTGCTGCCACCCACCCTGAGTGACTGCCCAGGCTTCTGCATGCCCAGAGAGTCAGCTGTCCCCATGTCCCCTCCCACCCTAGTCACAAGGCACAGGCCTGAAGCTGTCACCCTGCCCTGTACTGCCCACACTCGGGACTGGCCTACTGGGGCTTCAGCTGCGCCTCCTGGGCGTGGGGGAGGCCACATGCTCATGCCTGTCCCCTGGCTCATCAGCTCCGCTCTCCGGGGAGGTGTCCAGTGTCCCAGTGCCCTGGTCCTGTGTGGCTCCGAGCAGCATGCGGACTCAGCACCTCAGGGAAACTGAGTCTAGGGAGGAGCACGCCCCCCCACAAGACTGTGGATGTCTTCTGCCCACCATAGGTAGTGAGCTCTCTGTCGGTATCTCTGGGCTCCAGTGCAGCATACATTTGAGAACTGGTCCAGAATGGCAGTGATCCTCCCGCCTCAGCCTCCCAAGTGCTAGGATCACAGATGTGCACCACCAGGCCCAGCTCTGCTGAGTGTTTTGGTTTGTGGGGGAGGGGGCTCTTTGCTACATTCATTCATTCACTTACTGTGACTGGACTTGAACCCAGGGTCTTGGTGACAAACAGCATCCCCTGTCCTTTGTTTTATTTTTTGTTTTGAGACAGTGTCTAAATTGCCCGGGCTGGGCTCAAACTTGTGACCCCCCTACCTCAGCCTCCCAGAGTACTGAGATTGCAGCCATGAGCCACCACACCCAGGTGTCCTTTGAATTTTATTGAACCCCAGTATATGCTGGCAACCAGGATGCAGCCGTAAACAAATCCGGGCCCTCGTGGAGCTGCCATTCTCGTGGTGTGGGAGACAATAAACAAGGAAAAAGAAAATGAAAATGCTGGGGACAGTACCAGGAAGGACGCTTGAAGAGCGGACCCAGGACATGGAAGGCTGAGGGGCGGGGCCGCAGCCGCAGTGAGGAGGGGGAGGGGAGGGGCAGCTCTAGGGCTGCTGGCCGCTTGGCCTCGGTTCCCTCTGTGTTAGGTTCGGTCTCCTGGCTGCTTGGGAGCCCGGCCATGCCGTGCACCGTGTTGGCCTCGGCCCAGTTCCACGGGCAGAGCATTTGCGCCCATGGTGCTCGGCGGCTGGCAGCCCCCCAGCTCTTTTTATGAAAGTATACTTTGTTTCGCGTGCGCGGATTTCACAGAGGTCTGGGTTCCAGCACACGTGGTGCATTTATCCTTCCGCATCGGGCTGCGTTCACTCCGTGCCGACCTGCAGTTCCAGCCTTTTTCCTGCACATGCGTAATTTCCTCCTTTACAGCGAGTGACCCTCCTCGCTCCGCCACAGGCTTGGACCTTGTTTTCTGTATCTGTTCATCTTGAGGAGCCCCAGAGCTGGCTTCCTGTCTTGACTACTGAGAATAGTGCCGAGCCCAGCGTGCTCATGCATGCCCAGCTCAAGAGGCCGAGGCAGGAGGGTGGCTGCGAGTTCTAGGCCAGCCTGGGCAAAATGGCAAGGCACTGTCTCAAAAAGAAAAAAAAAAAGAGACACAGAGAACTGTGCTGAAATAAACACGGGTATAAGGTACCCTACCATTGTTGCCACTAATTCCTTCACACGGCCTTTAGGTTCAGTTTTCGAGGAACTTCCATTCTGACTTCCACAGGACCTATACCGATTCACAGTTCCATTAGCAGTGTAGAAAGGTTCTCCTGCAACCCGACTGGTGTTTAGACAGCCACTCTGCCTGGGGGAGACGGAATCTCAGTATTCAGGCTGGCCTGGAATTTACTGTGTCATCCGGGCCTGCCTCAAACTCATAGTGATCCTCCTGCCTCAGCCTCCTTGGTGCTGGGATTCTAGGCATGTGCCACCACACCTAGAGGCACACACAGTTTCTGATTTGCATGTCACTGTCAGCTAGAGCTGGTGAACGTTTTTGCAAATACTTACTGGCTATTCTTGCTCTTTCGAGAACTGTTCATTCAGTTGATTTTACCCATCGATTGATTATTTAATTTTTGGTGTTTATAGTGTTTGTTATTGCATTTTGGTTTTGGGTTATTGTTGTTTTTGATAAAGGGGGTTGAACCCAGAACCTGCATACTGAGCTACGTCCCCAACACATTTTTTTTATTATTATTATTTTGATTCAGGGTCCTGTAAATGGATCAAGAGGGTGCTCCAACTCGTGATCCTCCTGCCTCAGCCTTCCAGAGTGCTGGGGTTACAGTTGTGGGGCTAGTGTTAAGTGTTTGGAGTTCTGCGTGTATTCTAGGTATTAATTCTCGGTCAGAAGAGTACCTGGAAAAGATTTTTTTTTCCCATTCTCTTCACTCCGTTGACTGTTTCCTTTGCTCTGCAGGAACTTTTTAACTTCGTCTCATTTGTCGATTTCCGCCGTTACTTCCATGCTATTGGCTTCCTCTCCAGGAAATCCACCCTCACCAGTGGCTCCAGGTGGTTCCCCGATGTTATCTTGTAGCCGTTTCAGAGTTTCAGGTCATGTACTGAGCTCTTTGATCCACTTTGAATGGATTATTTTTGACAAGACCTAGAGGCCAGTTTCCGCATGCCGTCAGTGGATTGCCGGTTTTCCCAGCACCAATGGACTTTCTCCAACATGTTTTTGCTCCTTTGTCAGGAATCAGACGGCTATAGTTGTGCGAGATTGTTCCGTTGTCCTCTGTTCTGTTCTATTGGTCTGTGTGTCTATTTTGGGGCCAGTACCACGCTGTATTTGTCTCTGTGGCTTTGCAGTGTAATTTGAAATTAGGTATTGTGATGTGGCCAGCCTGGCCCTTTTTGCCTAGGATTGCTTGGACAACTCTGGGTCTTTTGTTTTTCCATATGAATTTTAAGATGTGTGTTTTTCAGTTCTGCGAAGAATGCCCTGGGATTGCCTTGAACTTCTAGATCTCTTTTGGTCCATTTTAGCTGTTTTCATTACAGCTGGACATGGTGGCACACATCTGTAATGCCAGCACTCAGGAGGCTGAGGCAGGAGAATCACCTTGAGTTCAGAGCCAACCTGGACTATATAGTGAGACTCTGTCCCAAAAAACAAAGCAAAATAATTCTGCTGATGCATGAAATAATTCTGCTTCACAATCCATGAGGCTCTTTGCTTTTTTTTTTTTGATAGGGTCCTACAGCATTGCCAGGCTAGTCTGGTGCTGGGGTGACAGGTGTGTGCCACATGTCAGCGGAGGTCTTTCTGTCTCAAGTCTTCTACAGTTTTTTTCTTCAGTATTCTATAATTTTCATTACAGAGCTCTTTCATCTCTTTTGTTAAGTTGATCCCTGGGCTTTTTTTTAAAAAAAGATTTATGAATGAAATTGTTTTCTTAAACTGTTTCTCAGCCAGTTCACTATCGGAGAATAGAAAAGTTATAGTTTATATGTTTTTCGTTTGTCTTGTCTTTTTGAGACAGGGTCTCACTATATAGTTCAGGCTGGCTTTGAACTCACTTTGTAGCCCAAGCTGGCCTCTAACTTACAGTGATCCTCCAGCCTTGGCCTGCCAGGTGCTGGGATTACAGGTGTGTGCCAGCGTGCCAGGCTATTTTAAGGTTGATTTTATATCCTGCCTTGTTTTTTACAATCATCATCATTCCTGCCTTACAAGAGGAGCCCAGGGCACAGAGATGCTAGGTAACGTGTTGGGAGTCACACAGCGAGTGAGGGATGGAGCTGGATTTAGGGTCCGGATCAGACGCTCTTAACCTCTGCTTCATGTGGAGCCCTGAGTGTGTGGGTGGTGCTAAGCCTCTGCCGGAGACCTCACTTGATTCTGAGCAGATTGAGAACAAAGATGAGGCTAAGCCACCGAGGGGTGGACACCAAGTCCGGAGGGGCATTTCCCCAGGGCGGGAGGGGGAAAGGCGGGCTGAGCTGCACCCTCGCCCTCCAGCCCCCCATCAGCGGAGGCTCCCAAGAGGGGGACAGGGCAGGGTCTCAAGCTGAGGCTTCATACCTGGGAGGGGAGGGACCCTTCCTCACCCAGCCCAGGTACACACAGGAGTGAATGTGTGAGTGATGGGGTGGGGGAGTCCTGCCTGTCCCCACCCCGGCTCACCTCCTTCCTGTCCTCAGTCGCAGGGGCTCTCATTGCCGACTTCCTGTCCGGCTTGGTGCACTGGGGGGCCGACACGTGGGGCTCCGTGGAGCTGCCCATCGTGGGGAAGGTGCGTATGACGGGCCACATGGCCTTGGGTGAGTCTCCTTTCCTTTCTAAGCCTCAGTTTTCCTGTCTGAAAGATGGGACCATCATCCTAGTCTGACAGGCACACCTGTGCTGCAGGACTGGCACAGGAGTCCCTTGGGACTGAGGGGAAGCCAAGCAGCAGGCTGGCTCGGCCGCGGAGCTTTGCCCTGTGCCCGCCCCTACCTAGCGGTCTCCTCTCCCGGCTCACTCTTCCTCTCCTTCCCTACCACAGCTCTTTGTTTTCATTGGACTTTTTTCAGTGAACCCAGGGCCTTTGCACGGAACCATGGCCCTAGCCGTTTTTTTTTTCCCTCTTCAAGATAATCTTGCTTCATTAGTCAAGCTGGACTCAAACTTACGATCTTCTTGCCTCAGCCTTCCAGGGCCACCATACCTGGATCTGAATTGGATTGGGGGGGGTGTTTTTTAGTTTTGTTTCATTTTTGTTTTTGAGATGGTCTGACTGTAGGTAAGGCTGGCCTTGAACTCACAGCAATCCTCCTGCCTCAGTCTCCAAGTGCTGTCTTGGATTTTATCTTCTATCGGTCTTTTTTTTGTTGTTTTTTGTCACATAACTGAAAATCTCAGGTAAGCGAAATGAAGTCATAGTGGAGCTGAGGGCCCGCCCATTGGCTGTCTTCCTCGAGCTGTCTCTGTCCATCTCTGTCCATTTTTCTCGTAACTGCCCAGGCCCCTCCTGGAGTCCACCCTGCCCAGAGAGGAGGGGAGGCTATTCCCCAAAGGAGGCCTTAGATGCCAGGGACACTGGAGTGGTCCCATCTGTGACCTCTGAATGTCTCAGGGCGGAGAAGCAGACAGGAAGTTGTCACCTAGCCCTTCTACCCCAAACGGGGACAGGCCTACGCAGATCATTTCAACCCCTCTGCTCCAGCTGCTAGTCCTCGACCCTGAGGGCCAAGCAGAGGCCGTGTCGGTGGGCAGGAGCATCAGTGACCCTGGCCAAGGGTGCAGGAGGAGCCGGGGCAGGTGTTGGGCCCCCTGGTTCAGGCCGGGAAGCACTGAGCACCAAAGCCCGCTGGTTGGTGCTGCCCGCCCTATGCAGGCCTTCATCCGCCCGTTCCGGGAGCACCACATTGACCCCACGGCCATCACGCGGCACGACTTCATCGAGACCAACGGCGACAACTGCCTGGTGACGCTGCTGCCACTGCTGAACATGGCCTACAAGTTCCGCACCCAGAGCACAGGTAAGGCCGTCCCTGGGGGGGCCCACAGGGGTGTCAGGGCCAGGCTCCCCGGGAGGCTTCTGTGTGTGCAGGGCTGCTTGTAGTGATTTTTTGTTTATTTGTTTTTGGATTTTTGAGATCAGGCTACCCTTGAACTCATTATGTAGCTCAGATTGGCCTCAAACTCACAGCAAACCTCCTGCCTCGGCCTCTCAACTGCTAGGATTACAGTGATGTGCCATTACACCCAGGCCTGCTTATAGTGACTTAAATTATTCTCTGTAGTCATCTTCACATGAAATTGGGGTGTTCTGGAAGGCTGAGGCAGGAGAATCTCAAATTCAAGCCCAGCATGAACAAATTAGTGAGACCCTGTCTCAAAAGGGCTGGGGATGTAACTTAGTGCGAAGGTGCTAAGTTCAGTCCTCAGTGCCTCAGAGCCAGGGTGGGGGAGTATTTGATATAAAGACCTGGGTTCCTGACTTCTGTCTGGCAGTCCTATCTGTCCATGACCTGGGCCATCTGGGTCCTTGTCCCCTCTTGGCTCCACTAAGCTGGAACCAAACTGCAGCCATCTCTGCTAACAGGACACATGTGCCCCAGTTTACCAAAATCCTCACTAATCCCTGCGCCTCTGCCTTGACCCGCCGTGTTCATCTGCATCACCTGCCGCCTGAGGCTTTGGGGAGAAGGACACAGGCTGTGGCCCGCTGCAGAGCACTTGCCCAACATGCGCCAGACCAGGGCTTCCATTCCGAGCACTGCAAAAGAAAAAAAAGCTATACACTCAGGCCCAGGTGCTGTTGGGGAGGGGCTTGTCTCCAATGAGCTGGGTCAGCTAGTGAGCACAGGGCCAGGCAGGGATGCCCTCCGGCCACCCGTCCTGCATGGACCTGCTGGGGAGGTCCTGCCTTGGCCCTCAGCATAAGTCTGAACACAGTGCTGGCTTCTGGCTGGTCCAGCTCGAGAGCCAGTAGCACCCCACAGCACCCCATAGAACTGGGCTGAGTCCCTGGGTAAATCCCATGTAGGTAAACCGCCCAGGCTCTGCTTCCCAGGGACCTGGGTGAAACAAAACCCTTGTGCCCACTTTACGATGAAGAGACTGAGATTCATAGCCAGGTGTGATGATGCACATCTATAATCCCAGCACCCAGGAGGCTGAGGCAGGAGGATCACGGTGGGTTTGAAGACAATGGGAGCTGCATAGTGAGTTCAAGGCCAGCTGGCAGCAGCACTCCACTCCAAGCCATTGCCTGTGCCCCTCCATGGTCCACTGCTGGGTGGGAGGGAGGAAGATGGGGTGCATTGCCCAGGGCTGGCGAGAGGGGCTGTGCTCCGTGTGACCGCTCTGTGGGATCCCCCCTGCCCTCTGCAGAAGCCCTGGAGCAGCTGTACCCCTGGGAGTGCTTCGTCTTCTGCCTGACCATCTTTGGCACCTTCACCAACCAGATCCACAAGTGGTCGCACACGTACTTCGGGCTGCCACGCTGGGTCACCCTCCTGCAGGACTGGCATATCATCCTGCCACGGAAACACCACCGCATCCACCACGTCTCACCCCACGAGACCTACTTCTGCATCACCACAGGTGAAGCAGACTCCAGCACAGGGCCATCGGCAGGGCCAGAGGTCACAGTGGGAAGCCAGGCAGTTCTGACCCTCCAGAAATGTTCTCAAAATGCACATCCAAGCTGGGTCCTACCTACTTGGGAGGCTGAGGCAGAAAGATCTGTGAATTCAAGGTCAACCTGGGCTACATAGTGCTTTCAAGGCCAGACTGAATTAAATAGCAAGACCCCGTCTCAAAATACTAAAAAAGGGCTGAGGATGTAGCTCAGTGGCAGAACATCCCTGAGTTCCAACCCCAGTTCTCCAAAAAATAAGCCAGGCCACCGTTATGAGCCCTTGGGAGACTCCTGGTGCTGGTCGCTTTCCTCACCGTGAGTCGGGTTCTCAGTGACCGTCGCGGGGCTGAGGTGGGAACATCGGGGCTCCCGCAGCATGATGCTTGGTGCGTAGTAAACTACTGCTGCTGTCGCTGGGATGCTGTGACTTTGTGGAGAAAGAACAGAGAACCACAAAATATTTTTTGCAGAGCCTAAAGCCCTGCTCCTTGGGCAGCAGGTTTGGGCTGGGACATTGAGGAGATGAGTTGATGGGCTGCTAATGAGACGCTCCTCCCGAGCCTCAGTCTGCTCCCGTGTTACTGCCCGCCTTGCAGGGGGAATGGGGGGCTGGAATATGGCTAAGCGAGCCCTGAGCACTAGTTAGTGAGCACTTCCTGTGTGCCAGGCGCTCTTCCAGTACTGAAGAAAGAGCACAGTGTTCCCCCTATTGGCGCTGATTGTAGTTGGGGAAGAACCCACATAAAACAGGAAAGGAAACGGGGCGTGGTGGCACACTCCTAAAATCCCAGCACTCGGGAGGCTGAGGCAGGAGAATCCTTGCAAAACCAGGCTGGTCTACGAAGTGATCCCAGGGCCAGCCAGATCTGCCTAGTGAGACTCTGTCTCACAAAGACAAAAAATAAGTAAATAAAGGGCAAATGAGTTAGAGTTGGTGACCACATGCCTAGGTTGCCATAAAGGCCATAAACAGATGAGCATGGGGACAAACCCTGAGGCCGCTTCAGTGGGCAGTCGGGCAGCTTCCCAGTGGGGGGCAGGGGCAAGTGAACACTCAGGATGGAGCCAGGAGAGGGGCCAGCTGGGGGTGGAGCGGCCTGAGGCCTTTCAGGCCCCCACCCTGATACAGGGGTCAGTCCCGCCCCTGCCTTCCACAGCCTTCCTGCCGGCCCACACCCCACACCCCCGATAGCGGCTCGTGCTCACGCCCACCCCTGTGCTGTTTCTGCTGCAGGCTGGCTCAACTACCCCCTGGAGAAGGTGGGCTTCTGGCGGCGCCTGGAAGACCTCATCCAGGGCCTGACGGGGGAGAAGCCGCGGGCGGACGACATGAAGTGGGCCCAGAAGACCAAGTAGCTTCTCCGCGCCTGCCGCCTGGTTGCCAACCGCCCCGGCCCCCAAACCGAAGCCATCTGCCAAATCCCAGCCTGCTGGAGCTGGCCTCTCCGGGTGGAGGGACAACTCCTGGGCTGGACCCGGGCACCCCCAGCCCACCCCTCGGGACACACAATACTTGAGCCACTGATTTTTCATTTCCTCTTTTCATTTTCTTTCCTTGGCCTCCCAAGCTGCTCCACCTGCCCTGCTGGCCATCCCATGGGCACAGGCCACCGCCCTCTTGCACACCCTTGCCTGCCCTGCCTGGGCAGCCCCTCAGTGTGGCTGGCTTTGGGGCCGCCAGGTCACCTCTCTCTGTCCTTCCTTCTCTGGCCCCAGTGGTCTGGGGCATCCCTGGGACACACAAGTGTCCCCAATCATTGTCCTGCCGTGGCCCTGCAAACTAATCATGGAAGCCTGCATGGGCCACAGCTGCAGCCACCACCTGTGGCCCGACGTCTGCCCGAGTGAGGGTGGCAGCACCCAGCAAGGGTCTGAGGCAGCTGGCAGAAGAGACTGGAACCCCCCACCCAAGTCTCAACACCCTTCTCACCCCACCTCCATCTGCCCGTGTATCCAGCAGCTAGGACATTGCCATAGGGGACCTCTGCAGGGCACAGCGCTTGTAAGAGGTCTGGGTCACTGGGGAAGGGGACACTGGGTCCCTTCTGCCTGAGCTGTGTCAGAGGAAGAAGAGTGGGACTTTTTAATTTTTTGGGTTTTTTTTTAAAGGTGCTTGCTTGTTTAATGTAAATAATAGAAAGCCTTAATATCTTTTCTGTAACATGGAGTAATATTTTAATGTCATGTTTTGGATGTAAGTAATATATTTATAACAAAGCACCAAGAGTCTACTTAATCTTGGCTGCCTTGTGGTGTTTCCTGGATGACTGGAGGGGTGGAGGTTCAAGAGCCAGGGGATGAGGGTTCCCCCCAACCCATTTCCAGGTCCCCCAACTGGCCTCAGGATGGTCACTTTGTCACCTGAGACTGAATCAATGCTGACATGTGCTCCAGGCACTTTGGGAGAAGACGAGGGCTGGAGAATTCCCCAGACAAGGGCTTATTAGCCCCTAGTGTGTGCTGGGCTCAAGGTCTGGACCCTGAGGGGCTAGGACATGCCTGGTGGAAATGACCCACTGGGAACAGACAATAAACATCATAAATGCACGCAGAGATTCAGATGGTGATTTGTGAAGAAAGCCAAGCAGGGTAGAACCACACTGGAAAGGCAGTCTGGCCTAGTGTCTACAATCCTGGTGGAGTTGGGAACAGGGAAATGGGAAAACTATACAGTAGTCACAAAACATGACCCATAACTTCATTTCTCACCATAGACGAGTTACTGAGGAAAGGGGAGCTAGTTTGTCAACTCTAAGTGATGGGCAACTAAGGCAGAAATTAGTCACTAAAGTGACCGGATCACCTGAGCTTGGTGGTGCACACCTGTGACCCCAGCACTCAGGAGGCTGAGGTTGGAAGGTCACCATGAGTTTAAGATCACCTTGGGCTACACAGCAAGACCCTGTCTCAAGAGAACTGAATCAGCTCATAAAACAGAAAAGTCTACAGGTGTTGGTGACTTTGGCTTTGGCAGGACCCAGGGGCTCACATCACTCATCAGAACTTGGTCTCTGCCTCTGCTCAGTTTTCCCAAGCTGAGACTTAAGGTAGCTTCAGGTCACCAGTCACAGTAATCTTCCTCCCAGGAAGTCCCAGGGCAGGCTCTCATTGGTCTGGAATGGGGTCATGTGTCTGCCCCTGAACCAATCACCTTGGGCCAAGGAGGGAGAACTGTTTTGATTGGCCAGGACTAAAGTTGCCAGGGTGGGATCCACCCTCCCCAAACAGGGAGCTTCCAAGAAGAAAATAAAGATATTAACTATAAAGTAATCTATGATGGATAGGACAGGCAGCCACACTTCAGCGGGGCCAGATGAATAGCCACGGGGCTGCAAGGAATTGGCTTTCTTTTCCCAGGGCCTGCTGACCTGTGCCTGTTCGCTGGAGCCAGCCAAAAATCTCAGCACTACCCCAGAGAGAGAAAGGGACTGGCACAAGTCCCACAGCTAATAATGAAAAAGCTAGCTGGCCTGAAACTATCTTGCATCTCCTGAAAACTTTGCCAAACAAGAAGACATGTTCTGCTTTGGTTAGAGTTGGGGCCATCTGGGAGGTGGTGCTTGTACAGAGCTTGTACCATAGCCAGGGGGGGGAAATGCAACTCAATAACTGCAGGACAGTGACCACACTCCAGGCCACAGAGCGCTCTGCACAGGCCCCATCAGCAGGCCCTTCAAGCCAGGCTTGGTGGCACATGTCTGTAATCCCAGCACTCAGGAGTCTAAGGCAGTAGGATCACCACGAGTTCGAGGCCAGCCTGGGCTACACAGCGAGCCCCTGGCTTAAAAATACAAACAAATAAATGCAGTCTCTGCAGCTTTCAGAAGTGACTACTCAGTACCATTTCCAGATGGGGAATCTGAGGCACAAGGCTCCCGTGTCATGCCTAAGGTCACACAGCTGCTAGATGTATGAGGTCCAGTCCAAACCCCTTGCACTCCTGACACCCATCAAGCACCACAGTAGGACAGAAGTAAGGAGGTGACAAGTGAGAGATGTGAGCTTTGGAACAAAACAGCCACATGAGAAGTGGCAGCTGAAATGGAGACCAAGATGACCTGGCCACACCAGGCCCTAGAGTGCAGTGCTACCCACATCAGCTAACAAAATGAGCCAAGTGCGGTGCACAAGCCTGGAATCCCAGCACTCTGGGAGGCTGAGGCAGGAGGATAAGAAGTCCCAGCCCACCCTGGGTGGGCTTCAAAACTTTGTCTCAAAACTTTGAAAAAGGGCTGGAGATGTAGCTCAGTGCGAAGTCCATGTAGTCAATCCCCAGTACTGCCAAAAGAAAAGAAAAAAAGTGGCAGGAATGCAGATTTTCACAATGCTGGCTCCATGTTTAAAACATACCAGGGGGAAGTAAAAGAGGCAGGTAGGCCGACCTTGCCACCCATGGCCTTGTGCGGGGATGGCCCAGTTTTAGGTATGTTTGTGCTGCCCTCTGGTGGTATAATAGGGTCGGTAACATGCTGGGCGCACAGGTTCCCAGGCCCTGAGCAGTTCAGACCACCTGCCCCTACTTCAACCCCAAACCTTTGGCTAAACTCCCAATGTTCAGCCCACCCTCCTACACATTGTTTGTAAGAGGTGTTGCCTGCATAAAGTAAGGAATATAAACCAAATCACACAAAAGGGGCAAGAGAAGGGGTCAGCTGACTATGGCCAGCGATTGGTGGCACAGAGGGCTGAACCCAGGACTGTCCACTAAACTCCATCCTCAGCCCCCTGTTTCCTTTTTAATTTTGAGACAGTATCTCACCAACTGGCTAAGTGGCCCAGAATGAACTTAAACTTTCTCCAGGCCACCCTCCTGCCTCAGCCTCCCAGGATGCTGGAGTTACAGGCATGCACCCCCACGGTTGGCTAACAAGCATTTTTTAGAGGTTTGTGTGGGGTATTTTACAACACAGGACATTCCAATTTCAGTGCCATTGTAAAGCTGAATTGGCACAGCCACGCCCACTCATTTACTTATTGTCTATGGTTTTTGCTTTATAGCAACAGAGGTAAACAAATGGTTGCAACCCAGACCAACCAGCAAGCAAAGCTAAAATATTTATTTACTTTCTGGCTCTTTACAGGGGAGGGTTACCGCCCTGCTATAGTGAAGAATGAGCACCTCACCAGCTGTGTTCCTGAACCCCAGTCTCCTTCTCAGGCCATCATTTTTACAAGACCCTTGGAAGACCCAGATGTCCACATGCATCCCTTTCATGCAGAATGTAGGACATGATGTGTACAGTTATGAATTTTCTTTTTTTTTTTAAATTTAGCATATTTTGGAGAGAGTGTTATATTTTGTTTTTTGTTGTTGTTGTTGTTTTTGAGATAGGGTCTCCTGTGTAGTTCAGTGTGGCCTTAAACTCACTGCGTAGCCGACTGGCCTCATATTCATGGTGATCCTCCTGCCTCAGCCCCCCAGGTGCTAAGATGACAGGTGAGTGCCACTACACCCAACTTGGAGACAGTATGATTATTACTAATCAGACGATCTCCTTGTAACATTCCTGTGTCCCTGTGGACCCAAACTTTTGTCATTTTGTTTCTGTAGTGGGGATTGAACCCCACTTTTTACTTTTGAGATAGAGTCTCACTGAATTGCCCCGTCTTGCCTCAAACCTTCAAAGCTCCTGAGTATCATGGGTGTGTACTCTGATACCAGGCTTTCTCTGCAGTTTTAGAGCCCCCATCACTGGAAGCTGAGGTGGTTTTCTGGTCTGTGTTTTACAAACTGCAGTTACAGGCCACAGAGAACTTAGTCCTTGCTCATTAGGACCTATGGATCTGTTTTTTTGTTTGTTTTTGTTTTTGTCTTTTTGAGACAGGTTCTCGCTATGCAGTTTAGGCTGGATTTGAACTTGTTTTGTAGCCCAGACTGGCCTTGAACTCACAGTGATCCTCCTGCCTCAGCCTCCTCAGTGCTGGGATTACAGGCATGTGAAGCCTGTGGATCTGAAGGCCCATTTCCTGAACACTGAATCAGGGTCAAAGTCTACTAGTGATTTAAATCATGCAAGCTCACATCTTCCACAGCGGCCATGCGGTCTCTGCTTACAGCACTGAGGATCCCGGTTTCGCCAAACTCTCTCCAACACAGCGGGTTATCAGATGCAGAGTCCCCTGCCCATCTGATAGGTGGTTTGCATTTGCATTTCTCTTACCATATTTTATCGACCCTAAGATATCCTAAGATGCTTCCTGATTTCGGATGTTAGAATGGAGAATTTGCGTCTTAGCACCGTGGCAACACAAACTGTTGAGTGAGACAATATCTGATTGTCTGTTGGAAGGTCATGGCATTCCCTTTGTTATGTTCCTGTGCTTTTGCAGTTTTCCTGGAAGAGAGGGCAGTAGTGATTAAGAGCTTAGGTCTGGATGTTAAAAACAGGAGGAATTTGAAAAAAGTATTAAAAATGTAAAAACATAACACTATATAATCTTATCCATAGTATGTTCATAGCCCCAGTTCCTAATTAAGGAAAAGAAAACCACCAAGATCGTGCTATAGCATGCATTTATTTGTTTATTAACCCCAGCCCTGCCCCCTCGAGCTTGTGACTTTGGGCAAGTTATTTAGCTATTGTGTCTCGAGTGCCTTTTCTGTGGAGTAGGAGAGAGTGGTGCAAATGCAAAGCACTGTGTTCCTGGGACACAGTGAACACTGGATAAATGTTTGCTGTGATTATTATCTTTGGGAAGGTTTTCTTGTCTTTTTTTTTTTTTAATAGCGTTAGGGTCTAAACCATACCCCAGTCCTATCTTCCTTCTTTCTTTCTTTGTCATTTTGAAACAGGGTCTCACTATACAGTTCAGGCTGGCCTCAGATTCACCCACTTTGCAGCCCAGGCTGGTCTTGAACTCACAGTGGTCCTCCAGCCCCAGGCTTCTGAGGTGTCTATTTTCTTTCTTTCTTTCTTTTTTTTTTTTTTTTTGGTACTGGGGCTCGAACTCACGACCTTGCACTTGCCAGGCAGGCACTTAAGCCACTGAGCTAAATCCCCAGCCCTGGTGTCTATTTTCTTAAGGAGCTGCAAGAACTCTATAAATTAACTTATCCTGTCATTCCCCAGCCCTGCCCAGACCCCTGGCCTTCATTCCTTTTCTTCTGACCATAAAATAACAAATGATACAAAATTCAGACATTGCAGAAATAAATTGTACAGGGCAAAGGCTGGGCAGGGGCTCAGGGCTGGAGCCTGTGCTTAGCATATTTGAAGAAAAAAAAAGGAAACAACCCAGGTGTCTGTGCATCAGTAGGGGAATGTGTGAGATGCGCCATGCCCTTCTTTGCTGGCTCCTGCCCCTTTTTGATTGTATACTTTATTTTAATCATACATTAAAATGTCTCAGTGAGCCGGGCATGGTGGCTCATGCCTGTAATCCCAGCACTCGGGAGGCTGAGGCAGGAGGATCTTGGCAAGTTTGAGATGAGCCTGGGCTACAAAGTGAGCTCAAGTCCAGCCTGAACTGCATAGTGAGACCCTGTCTCAAAAAGACAAAAAAAAAAAAAATGTCTCCGTGTGAGGTGGGTGTGGTGGTAAATGCCTAAACTCTCAGCAATTGAGGAGCTGAGACAGGAGGGTTGCTACAAGTTGAGGCCAGCCTGAACTACATAGCAAGACCCCATCTCAAAAACCAAATAAATAAATAAATAAATAATAAATAAATGCTTTAGCATGAGGTTAGGAATTCTCAATTATGAACTGGGACTATAAACATAGTGTGACTAACATTATACGATCTTACGTTCATACCTTTTTAACATGCTTTCCTCAAATGACTCATGTCTTTAATATCCAGAGACTCTCAAACAGCTCAGGTGTTTCCTCGCCTTGTTCGAACCGTTTTTTGGTTGTTTGTTTGTTTTTTTTTTGTGTGTGTGTGTGTGTGTATGAGGTTTTATATGTTTAGTTGGTGTTTTGTTTTGGTTTTTTGAGATAAGGTCTTACTATGTAGTTCAAGATGGCCTCAGATTTGTAGCGATCCTCCTGTTTCAGCCTCCTGAGTGCTGGGATGAGAGGAGTGAGCTGCTACACCTGGCCTGAACATGATTGTTGAATGAATGCATAGGACGTGAAGTCTATATTCTCTGGACTGGAGCACTGCACCAGTTTCCTGTGTCTCTTACACATGTTTTGGGGCTGTACAAAAACCTACTTGCGAGAACAGCTAAAGTGAGGGTCACTTACACTCTCATGCCTTAGAATGTCTGTGGCAGGCAGGCCCAGAGTCCTGTAGCAGAAAGTCACATCTTCCAGGACCTGGCTGTTGCCATCATTCTGTGCTGGCACTGTTACTGTCAGCTCTCTGGTGACACCTATGTCTCATGGCCTCACTATGGTTGTCACAGCTCAAACCATCACATGCAAAGATGGAAAGAAAACCGAAAAGGCTTTCTTCCCCAGTGTCACTAGGTGAGGGAAATGACTCAAACACTCTGGCAACTGGTCTGGCAGTCAGCAGAATGCACCGCACCTGCTCTCTGCACTCCAACACCTCCAGTCTTGCTGTTGTGCAGTCCAGTGCCCCTGAGGCAGCAGCCATCCCGCACTTTGTGAAAATACAGATCTACCACATATATTTTGTTTAGAATCTCCTGGGCTCTGATTCCTTCACTGCAGGGAACTGGTAGGTGCCCCAAGGTTAAAAGCAGTTGATTCCAAAACTGGTTTTATTCCTTCTTTGTTGTGTGATCCTAACATCTAAGTCTAACAGGTCTAACTTCTCCAAAACTGAGCTTGATGGTACACACCTGTAACCCCTGCACTCAGGAGGCTGAGGCAAGAGCATTGTCACGAGTTTGAGGACAACCTGAAATATATAGTGAGACCTTGTCTTAAAATAAATATATAAATATATAACTCCTCCAAGTCTCCATTTCCTCATCTGACAAATGGAGATGAAAACAATTACTTTGCAAGGATCACTGAGGATTAAATAATAGGAAGTAATATTTATTTACATAGCTCCCCAAAAATCCAATAAAACAGGATTCTCTTATTCCATCAGCTGAGTTTATCAGCTCAAGCCCAGAGCCAACACGAGGTGCAGGAGGAATCACACTGGGCACCGGCTGTGACAACCTACAGAAGCTGAACACTACAACTCCCAGCATGCTCTGCGACCACCGAACTACAGCAACCGGCATCCTCCAAAGGGCCAGGCTTAACCTCTTCCTCCTGCGCTGCGCTGTGCAAGGGATTTCGCCTTACTGTCAGTTTTGCCTGGAAGATACTCCCTGGAGAACCAGACAATCTATGAAAGAGACACTTTATGAGTATCATGGATGAGAGGCTTGTGTTTTACTTCTTACTCCACCACTTGTTGGTTCTGAGTTTCTTTTCTTTTTTCTTTTTTTTTGAGACAGTGTCTTACTGTGCAGTTCAGGCTGACGTTGAACTCACTTCGTACGTAACCCAAGCTAGTCTTGAACTCGCAAGGACTCTCTTGCCTCAGCCTCCTGGGTGCTGGGATTACAGGCATGCACCACCATGCCCGGCTTCTGAGTGTGTTTCCTTATTTTTTTCTTTTTTTTTTTCTTATAGTTTAGAAAATTTATTAGAGAGTTCCTGAGACATGGGAGGAGATTTGAAAGTGGGTTGCCACAGAGCCCAATTTTCAGAATTTTATAGAGCAAATCATGGTGAGGGTACAGTGTGAGCCAATAAGTTTACAACTGTAGTCACTTATCTTAAATTGATCCAATAACAGCAATGGCACATGGACGACATTGCTAACCTTTGTTGATAATCTATAGTCTTAGTCATGTCTTTAGTTCGTTTTTGTCTTAGTCTTAGTGGGTGAGAGTATGGCCCACTCCTAGTGAGATAATGGTTTATTTATATTGGACGTCTCAAAAGGGTGATACCAATAATGTCAAACTTCCATTTATCCTTTAGGAAAGTATGTAAATCTGGCCACTGTGATTTTAATCTTCACATGTGCCTCTAGAAGGCTTAGCCTTGTCTGATGGCCTATACTGTATCTATCTAACTGAGCTGTCTATAGTATTCCTCCCTCTGAAGAGGTACCCTAACTGCCATGAGGCAAGGGGTGATGACTGCTCTGGATACTTCCAGCTAAAGGGCGACACAGTTGTGGTCAGCAGTCAGAGATACTCTGTAGAGGGTCTATCTAAAGGTCCTTGATGGACACCAGGTGTGCTCCTCCTGGGTAAGGCATATAGCTTTAAATTTGGAGGAGACAAGGCCAAAGAAACAGTTAAGTATGCATGGACCAAATAATATGATTCACAAGAGTACTATTAATATAACCAGCAAAATTTTCCACCAGGAAGAACCAGTAATAGCCTTCCACAAAGAGGATAAGGAGAGGGTCCCGGGAACTTCAGGATCTGACAAAGCATTAACCTAACATTTAATATCTTGAACTGCCACTGAGATGTTAGCAGAAGGATCAGGAATGTACACACAAAATTCAGATTTTACAATTGCACAAGTATCTCCTTGTGCTGCTATTAGCGTGTCTAATACCAGAGCTGGGGATTTAACTCAGTGGCATAAGCACCTGCTTGGCAAATGCAAGGTTGTGAGTTCAGTCCCCTGTACAAAATATAAAAATAAAAAAAGAGAACGTCTAATGCCATCTGATTTTAGAGGCCTCAATTTTATTTCTACATTTATTTCTACATTTAAGAGATTCTGCTCAACATGTCATTTAAGGCCTGTTGAGTATAGCTAGCCAAGGCTTTGATGTGTTGCATGACATTCTCTAGTCTCTAGGGACAAAGATCAAAACCAAATGTTCGAAGCCGGGTGTGGTGGCTCATGCCTGTAATCCCAGCACTCAGGAGGCTGAGGCAGGAGGATCGTTGCAAAGGCTACAAAGTGAGCTCAAGGCCAGCCTGAACTGCATAGAGACCCTGTCTTGAAAAGACAAAAAAAAGAAAAAAAAAAGTTCATACCAGTGAAACACACTCCTAGACTACTGATGTTCCAGATGGAGTAAGTCTGCAAGTTGATTGATACTTTTGACACTCCTGCCTTATAGCCATGCAAATCCCAGTGTGCATCTCCCTATCCATCTGGGTGGTACCAGGGTCACAAATTGGTTCCACTGGACCAATGAGCGTCATTGGGGGTTTCTCATCTAATTCCAGGGCAATTATACTAGTCTGTTGCAAACCAGTCTTCAATCTGTAAAGTTATGATGTTCATGCATTGTTCAGGGGATCCATCCCAAGCATTTAGCAGAGTTAGGCCAATGAGACTAGGAATGATTTCTCTGTTCCCAACATAAGGGGGTCTTTCTACTAAGGTGTCCTATAGTGGGGGCTAACCACATATAATCATCCTATATCTGACAGTAGCCATCTTGATATCTATGATTGATGGCTATCATGATAGGACCCTTACTCTTACTTAACTGGGGTCCTACTAGAGTCTGTAGAGAAGCTTCAGTGTATTCTTAGAAAAAAAATCCAATCATGTCCAGGATCATTGAAGGTGGACTTTATAGGCCATTCAATTATCTTGTAATGGTGGGCTAAACTATGAAGCCCTAAACTTTTACATGCCTCATCAGTGGAGTCTTGTAGCTTAGCCCAATCATCTCCTTGAGGTGGGGACACCCACTGAGGAAGTTCTGATGTACTCAACAAGGGGAGGAGGTCACACATCCAGCAAGATGTTTGTTGTAACAACTCGGCATATTCCTGCATCCACACTAGGAAGGAATTGCACTCTCCTGTAGGTGGTATGAAAGTAATTAGTAAAAACGGCTAAGAGCGACATTGTGGATTACTTATCTGAAGATTTTGTTTTCTTTTTGAACAGGAACATTAAATCTTTTAAGGGTTCCCAGGAGTATTCAGATGGTCACTCATCTTGGGGACAGTCTCTGGTTCCTAGGATTTGAGTCCGGGGGTCCAGCCTGCTACTTGGACAGCTGATGGGATCTGACAGGGTCACAGTGTATGGTCATTCCCAATTTGATCCTACGAAGAGATCTGACTGTACCAGATCTCTGCGGTGGAATATGGGACCTCCTTTTTCTTTAGTTGAGCTTCTGTTGGTTATTGAGGAGTCTGTTGGAGTTTAGGCAATGAGGTAACACCTTTTAGAAAGGTATCTCTGTTTCTCTGTTTGCGGTCGTGACTTTTAGCTTAAATTTTCTCCTTTTCTGGTACAAAGGTGGCAGGTCTAGGGAGGAACGTGTTTTTATCTGAATGGCCGGGCCTTCTAGAAGTAGAGCCTCTTATTTAAGAAGTCACTGTCTGAAAGCCACAGGCTCCCTTTGGAAGAAGTCCCCCCCACTGAGGTGTATAAGTCAGCTTGGACGCCTCTGCCTCTGGCACTACGAGAGCACTGGCAACCACAGCTCCAAGGCACGCAGGCCTTCCCTTTGTTACAATGCCTGATTCCTGACTCAGACACCCTACAGGCTGTTGAGCAGGTCCTTGATCTTGCCTAAGCACTCCCAAAGCTGGGCCCCACTTTCCAGCACATGTAGACTGAAACAGGGTCCTCTTGTAGGCTCAGCACTGGGGCATTTAGAAGCTCTCACTTAAGCTTTTGGAATGCAGCTTGAGAATCAGGTTCACATTTTAAAATATGGGTATCTGCCTTCTGGGCTTTCTTTATAAACTGATAAAGGGGTCCTGTGATTTCACCATACCCTTCTATCCAAAGGCAGCAAAAACCCATAATTCCTAGGAGTCCTCTTAGCTGTTTTAGGGTTTTAAGGTATGGGAAGGAGAGTCTTGGTTTGGTTCTCTCTTCCCTCAATCTTAGGTTCTCTTAGATATAATAAGGCCCAAGTATTTTGCCTCAAGGCTGAAAAGTTGTGGCTTAGACCTAGAGACCTTAAAACTTCTGTCTTCTAGAAAATTCAGCAGGGCACGAGTGCCATGGCTGGAGATCTCTTCTGAGGGGACACGTAACAGTATGTTGTCTACATATTGCAGGGCCATGACTTGGGAAAACTCAAAACAGGCAAGTTGTGGGAAAGCCCTTGTTCCAAAAGATGAGGACTGTCTCTGAACTCTTGAGGAAGCATAGGCCAAATCCCTTGAGAGGCCTGGTTATAAGGATTTGCAAAAGCAAAAACAAACTGGTCATCTGTATGTAAAGGAACACAAACACAGGTGTCTTTTAAATCCAACATTGAAAGCCAACTGACACCTTCCAGGATCTGAGAAACAAGGGTGTACCCCTGGGTGAACTGGCACTGCAGCCCTGTTTACCAGTCTAAGATCCTGTACCAACCATCCTCCATTGGGTTTTTGGACTGCCAAGATTGGAGTACTGCAGGGGCTGTTACAGGGTGTGAGTAGGCCTGGTGCCTTAATCTGTCAGTTACAGGCACTTTTTTAACTTCGGATCTTAGAGGGTATTGTCTCTGGCGAGGAGAACTGGCAGGGTCTTTAAGATGTATTTATTCCGGGCAGCTCTTGTCACTCTTCCCGTTTCACCGTTAGCTGCCCGTGCTTTAGGACTGACTTCTCTCTCCACCAGAGGGAGGCAACATACCTGCCCTGGGTGCATGTGTATCACAGTATTTAAAGAAATTAGGATGCCTCTCCCCAGGAAGGGAACTGGACTTTCAGGCATAATACAAAAAGAATGGGAGAGGGGCTGAGAATATATATAGCTCAGTGGCACAGTGCCTGCCTGGCAAGTGCAAGGTCCTGATTCCCAGCACCAAAAAAAAGAAAAAAAAAAGAAAGAGAGAGAGGAAGCCGGCCCAGTTACAGCCTCAGGGTTGTGAGCAACAGTGGGATACCTCTTCCCCAGTGACTCTTTTCACTCGGGTATGATGCCTGGAAGGAAGACCAGCATTGAAAAGAAGAACTTGTCCTTCCACTGAATCAGGAGCCAGGGGTGTATACCTCTTCACTGTCTTGTAAACGCTCTAAGTAGGTAGAGTGGCTCTCCTCTTTCTCCCTGATGAATGGTTGACAATTTAAATTGAAGGGCCTAGTTCTCACCCCTCTCAGACCTTCAATAATACATGTCTGAAGATATTTCTATCCTAGTCTCCTCTCTGGCTGATGGGCCAGTAGGAAACAGCAGTTTCTCTATCTTCTGGCCTTTTAAAATTAACACTATGACGTTCATCCCCAAACGTAATGGCAGCTTGTAACGCAGCTTTGCCTCTCACTAGAAGCCAGGGTTTGATTTAGCAGTAACATACCCTCTTTCCAACCTCATTCATAGGTCGCAGGCCGGAGGCATTAACTCAGTGGCACAGCAGCTGCCTGGCAAGTGCAAGGCCCTGAATTTGACTTCTGGATCCAAAAAAAAAGTTGCATAGGGCTGAGCAAGTCCACCGAAGACCTCCATGTGCTTATCAGGGTCATCTGAAAAATGTTCCCAGGTCTTATTTGAGGTCACTGGGAGAAAAGGACAGATGGACACAGGTAGGGCCACATTCTCCACCTGCCTCCTGTGAGGGATACTGTCCTTGGAGAGTTGGAAGAAAATTCGTTAGGGATGGTGACAGCCTAGGAGAGGCTTCAGTGACAGTCGGCTTGGAAACCTTGTCCTTATGATCCAGAGGGTGAGGGAGGGGACCCTCCGGCTCAGGAATTATAGCTGCATCAGACTGTGCCTTAAGGGCCAGAGGTGTCTGGTTTCCCTGTGGCTTACACGACACTTGGAACACAAATAAGGATGGTCTCTTAATGCAAAGAAAGTCTAAACATAAGGGAATTCTGACCATATTTTCTCTCCCAGTACAATTCTAGTTGTGAAACAGTATCATAGTCAGACTTCTCCCTGCATTCCACTTTGTCTGTAGGAGGCAGGCTGGTCATGGGTGGGTACCGAAAAATATTAAACAACTCTTTCTCAATATATGAGGGTTGAAGAAATTCTAATGCTTAAGAACACATTTCAAAGGAGTAAGAGAAGTCAATATTGAGTTTCTAATCTCCTCATGTTGCTGAAGCTTCCAAAAGATATAGGGGAAAAATGTAACTCCCAACCTGCTAGATGTCAGATACACCAAGTTTGAGTTCCCTGAAATTGAAGAATGAATTCTAAGGAACAACGGAGGTTAAGAGTAAACTGACTGAGAGATCGCTCCTGAGAGACGGGAGAGAAGCTGGAAGCGGGTTGTCCTGTTTTCTTTAAGAGAGGACTATTCCAGCTTGCTGCAGTGGTCTGCACCTGTAAACCTAGCACTCTGGAGGCTGAGGCAGGAAGATTGCTAGTTCAAGGCCAACCTGGAGGATATAGTGAGACCTCATGTTAAAAAAAAAAAAAAAGGAAATAAAAAATAAAATGGGTAGAGTCCTAGGAGGGAGCTGGATAACATGGCTTGGCAAATGTCGCCTTTGTAGTGTCCCCCTCCATGTGCCAAGGGATTTTATCAAAATATTTTGTCTCTATAGCAAGTCTCAGGTCTGCACTATCCTCTCCCTTTTCAGAAGGGAAACTAATGTCCGGAACGTTTCATCTCCTCCTTGAAGTCACACAGCAAAGTGAGTGGCCAAGAAACTCCTGAGCCCGGACATTTTTTACTTCGGAAGTGAGTCTACCTCTGGGGTACAAACGTTTGCACCATACTGGTGCTTTACAGTGAGCCTGTGTCCAGCAGGTACTTTTTGTGCTCCCCAAGGCAAACTTTGTATCATGTGTGATACACAAAATAACACCAAGCTGCATCCACATGGCTGGAAAGGAGGAACACCCAGCATATTGAGAGCCAAGCAGAGCTGAAATGGAGCCGGATGGAGAAATCAGAGAGGGGTTCCCTGAGAAGGTAATGCTGGATCTGAGAAGGCTGGGTGGGAACAGTGTGGGCCAGAGAGGGAGACAGCATGGACTGCTCCAGGGGCCTTGCAAAGTGCCAGCATGTACCACTGGTGCAGCATGTCCCTGTGCTGGCAGTGCCAAGGCCAAGGGAGGCTCTCTCAGGATCCTGCAAGCTCAGAGTTGGCCCCGGCTGAACTCACTGGATATTTGATGTCCTGGACCTCACCTGCCCCATCCTAGTCCCAGCTTCTGTGCAGGGCCTGAGAGTACAGAGGCGCCGGAGAAACCTGGTTTCCGCTTGTTGGCCTGGAGAGATTGCAAAAGGCTCTGTGGTCTCTCATGTGTATCTCCATTGGATAATTTTCTCTCTCTCTCTCCCTCTCTCTCTCTCTCTCTCTCTCTCTCTCTCTCTCTTTTCCCATTACTGTGGGTGGAACTCAGGGGCTTCACACTGAGCTACATCTCCAGACCTTTTTATTTGTTGAGACAGAATCTAAGTGATTAAATTGCCCACCTGGCTTCATTGGATTATTATTTTTTAATCTTTTTCAAACAGGGTCTCGCCATGCAGTTCAGGCTGGCCTTGAGCTCACTTTGTGAAACAAGCTGGTCTCAAACTCGCAACAATCCTCCTGCCTCAGCCTCCATTGAATAATTCTGTGGTTTCTCAACTGGTGCTACTTTATACAGAGGAAATGAGTGTTCAAAGGCTTTAGCTGGAGGGGGCTTTGTGTAGACTGACTGCCATAGAGTGGAGACTGCCAAGATCACCTACATGAGACAGCACAGCCACCTACCAGAGGAAGCAATGGAGAGTGGTTTGGTAAGGCAGCTGTCCCATTAACAATAACCCTTTCTCTGCTGGGGGTCAGCCATGTGACCTTGCACCAGGGCCTTTACCTTTCTGATTCTTTTCACATCCATATAAGGGCTTCTCAGATTATTTATGACAAATGGGGATTTACCATTTATTTGTAAATGTGTCCCCAGGGCCTTTGCACATGTAGTTCCCACTCCCTCCTAAGCATCATTCAGGTCTCTATTGAACTGTGACCAGCTCAGAGGGTTCTTCCTGGCCATTCCCTTCTGTCCCATGACTGGTTCATTCGCAGTCCTATCACAGTTACAGGGTCCAAGTTATGGGTTTCCTTGCTCTCGGTTTGCTTCGGATCAGAATGTAAGCCCCAGAGCGTAGGGATTTGAGTCAGGATGTATTTCCATCTTTAGCACCTAGCACAGTGCCTGGCACACAGTAGGTACCTCATAAATATTGGTTCCAATGAGCAAATGAATGGATGAGTGGAGGAGTGAATGAAGGGTGGCTGGATGACTGCTTTTTCTGTGGCCTTCAGGCTCCCAAACCCCTCAGTTGCGCCCCGCCCCAACTCTCCTCTGGCCAGGCAGCAACGGCCCTGGAAACAAGAGAGTCTGGCCTGGGTTCAAATTCTGAGTCAGCCACTTAACAGCTGAGTTCAGAGAAAACGCTTAATCTCCCTCAGCTTCACTGTCCACGCTAATCCTGAACTGGTACAGAGGCTATGAGCAGACAACTAGATCTGAAAGTGACCGGGGCGAAAGGGGCGCTGTTTTGCACCTCCCTTCCTCTGTTACTCTCTCGGTCGCCTCCCTCCCAAACTCGACACCCCTGCCCTTCTCACCCAGCAGCCCACACCTCTCTCGCGCCCGAGCCGGGGACTCTCGCAGGTTGCCAGGCCCTCGCGCACCGGAAACCTCTGCTCTTGCAGGCCAGCGGTTTCCCTTCCTGGCCAGGGCGCACGGGGCCCTCCTGCGCGTGCGCGCGCGCCTGCGCGTCACGGCCCGGGCCCGGGCGGGGGGTGAAGAAGGGGCCGGCCTTCGAGCTACAGCGACGCAAGATGGCAGCCACCACGGGCTCGGGTGAGTGGGGGCGCCGGGCCCAGCCGGCCAGGGGGGTGCGGGCTTGGGCCGGAACGTGAGGACCCACGAGGGCCCTTGCAGTGGGACGCGCGTCTTTGCCTTTTTCTGCCCGCGGGGCTCTGCGGCGGCGACCCGCGCGGCCCGATGGAGGAGGAGGAGCAGGCGGCGGCCGGAAGCACCGGCGGGGGCCCGGGGGGACTGTGGGCGGCGCGGCCAGGCCCAGAGGCTCCCCAGGCGGCGAGAGGCCCGGAGGAGAGGAAGGGCCCAGCCCACGGCGCTGCTGGGGGCCGGAGTAGGCGAGGGGCGAGCCTGGGGCTCTGGGGAGATGTCGAGTGATCGAGAGGTCCCCTAGATCCAGGTGCCCCAGAGCGGACGGAAGTCCCTTGCTGGGTGAGCGGGGGAGCCTTGGATGTCTGTCGGAGGAGGCCTCGGGAAGCCCTCAGGCCGGATGCGAGGAGTCAAGATCCCTAAGAGTGGCTCTGAGCATCCCTCTTGGGGTGCGGGACCGGCTCCAGCCTTAGTTTAGGGATGGCTAGCTCAGCAAGTCTGTGTGTTGATTACAGGGAAAGTCGCAGGGTGACTGCTTCCAGGAAAATTAAGGGCATCTGCACAGGATCAGCGACAGGCGGCGGCGGAGATACCAGAGGGTTGTCTATGGGGCGACCGGTAGTGAAACGACCCCGTTTGAGCAGACAGGTGGAATCCTCAAAATTAGGTTTCAGCAGAAGGCTGGGAGCGGAGCAGAATATTAGGTTGGGAAGAACAGGTGGATTGGGAGACCGGGGTGGGGGTGGGGTGTTGGGTGCGGGGGTGCCAACCTAGAGAAGGCCCTCGCAATGAGGGAGAGCGTAAAAGGGTCTAGTTCCAGGGAGGTTTTCTGTTTTTTAAAGAAGAAAACTCTCCTCTTCCTGTATTGGCTAGGGAAGCAGAACCTAGAAGTGTCTGTCTGGTGAGGTCAACCTCCCTTCAGAGACCTAAGACAAATACGTGGGCTCCGCTAGACTTTTCCCCCTGCCTGGGCAGGAGAGGAACAGGTGAAATGAGAACCTCCGGTGACAGTTTGGGGAAGGAAAGGCAAAAGGGGAATGAAGGGTTCTTCTGGGGAAGAGCTCCTTCCAGACCCTGGTAGGTCAGTGGAGGCCGGCGGGTGAACCTGCAGGCTGTGTTTCAGAATTAGCTGGCACACAGGGTACCACGGGATGGTCTCGAGGAGTGGAGTGGGCATTGGCAGGGCAGATCCCTCAGAGGGTCTGATTGGGCAGGAGTCGGATTCTGGAAGTGCAGGATTGGGGGAAGATTAAATGTCCCCATTTTGACGAGTCTGCACCCACAGGCCCCTGGCAGTGAAGTTGGCCAGGAAAGTTCTCCCCAGTGGGGTGAGGGTGGGTAGGCAGACAAGGCCACAGCGTTTCCCCACTGTAGGCTTGCAGGGACAGCAGCCTGGGTACCAAAGTCCCTGAAGTAGTTTAGGCTACAGCTGTAGCTCTGCTAGGAGGGG
Organism: Hydrochoerus hydrochaeris; assembly: GCA_004027455.1. Classification (NCBI taxonomy): domain Eukaryota; kingdom Metazoa; phylum Chordata; class Mammalia; order Rodentia; family Hydrochaeridae; genus Hydrochoerus; species Hydrochoerus hydrochaeris. Next base: position 171,147 of record PVLA01002756.1, on the reverse strand, counting down.
ACACGGTTAGGGGAATCCCTCTTTCCAGGATGTTTGTCTTCTGGTACCCAAGGAGCCATCCTTGTCTGACAGGGTGAAAATAAAAGGAGTTGGATGCAGGGCATCTGACAGGTAGCCAGCCACAGAGTGCCTTTTCCATTTGAAGAGTAGAGTCTCTCTGGAGAATCCAGAAGCCCTTGCATCCTTTAACTAGGTTTTGGTTTCAGTTGGTAGCGTGCTGAGTCAGTTTTACCAAGACATTGCCACAGCACTCACAGAAGACTGGCTGAGTCAGGCCAGACTGCTGGGGAAGACTTCTCACCACAGTGATACCCCTGCCAGGTCACCATGAACTGGGGATACATGGCACCCAGGGCAGCCAGGATTGCAGTGGTAATTCGCCTCAGCCCTGTTCACAGCCCCTTGAGATTGGCTTCCTGCAATCCGGCTTAATAGCTACTTCATTCTGACTTCTAAGGCCCTGCCAGTTGAAGAGCACTTCATAAATGCTACAGCAGTCAGATGAAACGTTAGCAGCTGCTATCTAATGGCATACAAGAGCGCTTGGCATGGTTTAGATAACACAGGACCAATGAAGGGGCCCCAAAATGGTCTTCCCAAACATTTTTCTGTTTATTCAACAGATATCCTGAAGGTCTGTTGTAATTAGCAAACAAAATGACAAGCCCCTGTCCTTGTAGAGTTTGCATTCAAATGAGGGAGAAGGCCACTAAGGGAGGAAGTAAGTAGGATGATCTCAGACTGTATGAGCTGTGAGGAAACCATGTGCTAAAGTGTCTGCAGAGGTGGTGGGGCAGGCTTCTCTGAGAAGGTGGCATTTGAATTGAGACGAATGACAGCAAGCGCCAACCCTGCAGCATGTGTCACGGCCCCAGAGTGGGAGAGGGTTTTCAATTGCAACTTCCGGTGGAGCTGAGTTTGGCGTGTTGGAAAAGCAGGATAAAAAGTCCTTAGTGTTTAAGAGACTCGTTGCAGTGAGGCGGAGAGATGCAGTTTTGGATTTCATCCGGTACAAGGGGGAGCCATTGAACAAGTGTCTGATACAAAATAGGCAGACGGTAAATACTTGTGGAGTGAATGAATGAATGAATGAATGCCTTAAAAAGGGAGGGATGACAGGATCTGACCAGGCAGTGGAAGGAGTGCAGAGTATTAAGAAAGGAAGAAAAAGACTTAATGGTTGAACCTGAAACGAGTGTGAGGCCTCTGCTCCCTAACCTTGAGAAGGCTTTGAGGTGTGTTCAGGTGCTCCTACTCGAGTGTGCCCTGGTCCTGGGGAACAGTGGTGAGGCCTTTGAGTTCTTGGAAGGGCTGAACTTAGATTTTTTTTATGGTCATTGCTGTCAGCACTTAACTACTACACCTTCCCATTTCCCTAGGTTCTGCTAGGTAAGATTTCTGCACAGATCCTAGAGAGTGGGCCTGTGAAAAGCCCACTGCAGTCTCTCAGGACAGCCATTCTGTGACTCCTTCCTGTCCAGTCCTGGATTGCAGGATTCAGTGGCGCCTGGCTGCCAAGCCCTTCCTCTTACCCAGCAGCCCACTGGCTTCGCTGACAGCGGATCAGAAACTGGGTGCTAGAGGGTAATCCCTGGCTGGGTGTGATCTGACTTTTGCATACAGAGGAGTGGCCTGACATGCACAGCCAGCTTGCAGAAATTCATTTTTTATTTTATTCTCATCCTAAGCAAAGAAATGAACGAAACAAGCAAAAAAGTAGTGGCAAAGTTTACTTGAAAAAATGTAAGGGAAAAGTGAGGGAGAAACTAGCTCTGCAGAGCCAGCTCAGGCTGAGTAAAAGAGGAGAAGGCAAGATAAGAGAACACCCTGGAGGAAGCAGGGTGGCCCTCCCTGCCCGATAACCCTGAAAATTTAACCAGCTAGGCAATAAGATTATTACTCTTCCTTTCCATTTCGGGGTGTTTCCAGGAAAGCTGAAGATGGGAGATGAGAACCCACAGGCCCTCAGTGAGCCTCAGTTCCCCTGTGTCTCACTCTGAACCTCTGGATTATAATGAAGTGCCTTCTGTGCCCAAGGGCCTTACATTCGGGAGAACTGCGTCAGGTGGCACAAGTCACTGTCCTGGTGAGGGATTGCCGAGGTTAATTTTAATTTTGTTGTTGTTTTGGGGATTGAACTCACGACTTCATGCTTGCCAGGCAGACGCTTATGCCACTGAGCTAAATCCCCGGCCCCTAATTTTAATTTTCATGATGATTTTATCTCTTCCCACTAGGGCCACCCTGTTTCTTCTCCACATTCTTTCCCTTGGGCTTCCTCTTTCTCTGCATTCCCATTCATAGCAATTCATTCTCCCTCTCCTCAGTCACTTCTCCACCCCCATTCCTGAATTGTAACTGTGTAGTAATTTGATAAAAATGGACTGCAAACCCTGAAGTTCTGGGCATTAAGTTTATTGTACACTTTAGGTATACAGAATGATTGCATGTGTTATAGGGAATTTGGACCTGTATGCGGTATAACTTGACTCTTCTTTTTCCCCATTCCTCTACCCTCCCTTTAATTCTTCTTTCCCTCCTTGTTTACAAAATCTTTGTTCCCATTTTTTTCCTTCTTTTCTCATCATTGTTTTCTTTTCCCTTCCTTCCCCCGCCCCAGCACTACTGCTTTAACATCGCAGGGAGCGCTCTAGAGCTTTCCCAGTACTTTGCCTTCCCCTTCTGTCACCATGGCTGCCTCCCCACAGCCCAGCAGGTAACCAGGGGAAGTGTCAGCCCTGCAGTATTGCCAAGGGAGATTGGTGCTGGCCGAGGCTGCTGGTGGTCAGACTAGGACCAAGCCTTTTTTTTGGCCATGGGTCTTTTTGAGATAGGGTCTCACCATGCAGTTCAGGCTGGCCTTCAACTCACTTAGTAGCCCAGGCTAGCCTCGAACTCACAAGCAGTCCTCCTGCCTCAGCCTTTTGAGTGCTGGGATTACAGGTGTGAGCCACCACGCCTGGCGAGCCCAGACATTTTGACTCCAGTGTTGCTCCTGCTCCCTAGTGTGCCCTCCCTGAGCCTCTGCTTGTTTAATCTCGGCCAGAGTGTCTTCCCTGTGCTTCAGGAACCCTTTTCCATAGCACCCCTGGCCACAGTTTATCCCCTTCTGGGTAGTGTTCTGTCTGATAAGGGTGAGGCTGTTTTCTTAAGGAAGCTCTGTTGCATAGCTTCTATGAGTTAACTCCTGCAGGGCTTAGGGCCCCAGATGTCACAGGTGTCCTTGTGGGTATGCAGCCCTTCCAACTTTTTTAATTTGCATTTTTGGGGCTCAGTGTGTGCTACATGCCACGTTAAATACATTATCTCACTTGTCACAGAGCCTCTGAGGCAAATACCTATTGTGCAGGTGAAGAAACTGAAGCCTAGGAGGAGACGTGACTAGCTTGAGGCACAGAGCTGGTGACTTGCGGGTCAGGGTACTGAACTGGGACAGGTTTTCTCCAGGGTGAGTGCTCTGGGCCATCTTATCATTGCTCCAGACCCATGGCGGCCACTCCCATCCACTGCTTGTCTGTTGACCTCTCAGCTTTGGCCAAGTAGTTCCCTCCAGGTGGACATTATAGTAATGACCCTCCAGGAGGAGTCTTTGCTCACCTTCACGTCCACCCTGTCACGAGTCCAGCAGGTGTAACCCCAGCATACATGCCACATGCTCACCATCTCTGTTGTCCTCATCTACCCAAGACCATTTTTCTCTTGTTGGAAGGCAGGAAAAAGCCTCCTTTGTCTTGCCCTTCCTGGTACATTTTCTGTGCAGGAGGCAGAATGTCAAAACTGCCTCCAGAAAGCCCTTCCCACTGCACTTAGAATAAAATCAGGGTTTTCCCATGGGCTCCAGGGCGGGCCCTGGTGGCCCCTGCCCTCATGTCTAGCCCATGCCCCTCTTGTTCTTCCCTGCTGGTGTGCTCCGTTCCCAGCCCTCCATGTGACTGCCTCCTTCTCTTTTCTTCAGGTTCCTGCTCCCCACCAAGGCCATCCCTGACCACCGCACTCTCTGCAGTCTTAATCGCTGTCCCACTTCCTTTTTGTTCTTTTCTAAAGCACAACCTTACCTGTGCTTTGCACATACTTTCTTTGCCTTTGTGTTAGGCAGGATTCTGTCTCTTTCTCTCCGATGTCCTTAGCACCCAGCACAGTCCTAACTTAATGGTAGGTACTCAGAAAGTACTAGTTGACTGTAGCAGTAGGTTAATCCAGGGAAGCCAGATATAAATTCCATGTGTAGGGAGACAGCAGCAGAGTGGCCTCAGGCCTTCGTAGAGTGAAAACTCTTACCCAGCACCATGGTAATTAGGTGCTTTGTCACAGAATGTGCTGTCTTCAGCTTCCCAGGGTCCAGACGCACTTCCCTCAGCTTCCCCTTTTGTCTCCACCCCTGTCAGAGAAAATCTGATCCTTGTCCTTGGTCACTCACTGACAGTAACAGCAGAGGAGTTCAGAGTCATGCATTGTATCACCCTTTGTTCATGTCACACTGAACTGCAAAGATGAAGGGTTGCCACAGGTTTTTCTGGTAGAGCAGTGAGCCTCCAATGGGGAAGCATGAGAGCCAGCTGGAGGGTTTGTCACACTGAGGCTCACCCTCGGAATTTCCAGTTCCAGAGGTCTGGGTGGGGCGAATTCCCAGGTGAAGTCCAGACTGCAGGTGAACCAGTGTCCTAGTGGTGAGAAGTCTTGTCTGTCAGGCACCAGGGAGGCAGGCAAACTAGCTGGTCTCTCAGGAGTAAAACTATTTCTCACCTTCTGGCACATTGAACCCCAGTGCACCCCTCTCCCAGGCCACTTTCTTTTCTAAAGTGGGAGCAGCAGGCCTAGCTCTGCTCACTGACAGCCCTGGATGAGCACCCACACCCTCTTAACCAGCAGTGTGCCTTCCTGAGAACTGGGGGGCCCTGCCATTGCAAGTCAGGGCTCTGCCAGGCCAGGGCTTTCTATGATTCCCATGCTGCATAGCTCCTGCCTTGTGACCACAACTGTCCCAAAAGATTTTTTTTTTTGGTACCGGGGATTGAACTCACAACCTCATGCTTGCCAGGCAGGTATTTATGCCACTAAGCTAAATCCCCAGCTCCAAAAGATATTTTAAAGGACTTTGAAATCCTTTTTGTACCACAAATATCTTAATATGTTGCTGTGCCTCAGATTACTGCATTCAGTATTTTACTATGATATGGTGTCAAACTGTATTAAATATTCATGCTTTTCCAACCTAGTTGTCGTGTTTTCTTTATAAAATCCTGCAGCTGCTGACTTTTAAGTTTATATTTAGCCAAGAGAATAACTGATGGTTTTTGATACTGACACAGATCCAGGAAAAATCCCCTGGAAAGAATTCTGAAGTAATAGAAACAAATGTTTTGTTTTAACCAGACATGGTGGTACACGCCTGTAATACCAGCACTCAGGAGGCTGAGGCAGGAAACCAGCCTGGCCTACAAAGTGAGCTCAAGTCCAGCCTGCTGGAACTGCATAGTAGGACTCAGTCTCAAAAAGACAAAAAAAAAAAAAAAAAAAAAAAAACCACAAATATTTTCTTTTTTAAAGTTTTGAATTACTGTGGTATTTTAGCACCTTGGTGAAGTCATTGTAATATTTTCAAGTTCACATTTTATAGTGAAGTTTTAATAGTTGCAGTCTATATAATTATAGTTATCTTTAGATAGGGATTTTCCTAGTGTACCACAGACTCCTGTACAGCCTGTAATCCTCTTGGTTTTGCAAGATGAGCTGCCATAAAGCCATTTTTATAGTCTATATCACTTGCTGCTGTTTTTCTATCTGCTCTTGACAAATACCTGGAATCTTAAAATTTAGGTTGATTTAGTTGATTAAAGTGTTATAGGAATAAGATTTTTTGTCTCACTGAAATATTTTGTTTAAACTTATGATTTTGCAGTTTAAACTCTTTATTTGGGATAGAATGAGTGTCCAATGGCTAGTAAATCTTTAAGCCTGCAGGATCTTTTCAACACTGATACTCGGATTTATGTCCCAGAAGTAGCCCCTGAAATGCCAGAACTGGGCTGTGGTTAAGCCATTTGGATTGAAGTGCTCTTCTGCTTTGTAGAAAATATTGATGTGTTTGCTTTGTGTGAAGTTTTTAAATGGTATGGGATGTAACACGTTTCCACATATAGTTTATGAAAAAAAGTTCATTTTATAGTGAAAAATCCTTTCACTTGGATAAGAAATCATTTTTACTTCATTTGAAGTAAAAAATAGAATGTTTCCTAAAATTTTCAGTCTTTCAAAAGTAAATGTACTTATCATTTTACTTATCTCAAAGTAAAAAACTTAGGTATGGCATTTATGTGGCACCAGAGTCCAGTGTCTTAGTCCCATTAGACTGTTAGAAGTGACAATAGGAGAGGAAGATTCTGCTGTTTCTTCAGCCTGCAGACTTTTACTCAGTGTCATTGTGTGGTGGACTGCATCCGAGTTCTAGGAAGGCAGTACCGAGTGAGTCACAGCTCTGCCTTGAGCTCAGTGAGTGAGTGAGACAGATGGTAAAAAGCAAAAAAGAAAGAAAAGAAAGTAAAAGATAAAGCACAGAGCTAGTGTGGAGGTAAAGGTCTATGTGGCAGAGGCTTCTGCCTGGCTTTAGTAAGGTAAGATTTATAGTTTTTAAGGTCATTATATTCAGATTATTTTTCTTGGGCCTTAGACTCCATACTAAGCTCCTTTGATAATCTTTATATTATTAGATTCCCTTTTAATAGTGCTGTGGCTGTTTCCCAGTTGTGTCTTTAGAAATAAACTACTTAGAGTTTTGTGTCATTAAGGATTATTCATTCTAAAATCCTGTCCCTAGCACCCAGCTATTATTCATTCATTCAGCAAGACTGAATGCTTGTCCTCAAACGGACAGCACTGTTTGCAGAGTTGGAGCCTCCGCAGGGGACAAAGCAGGGAGTTTGTGTGGGAGAGGCAGGCAGTGACAACCAGGCAGAGGTGGAGTGTGTAAAATGTCAGATGGCCGCGAGTGCAGCCGAGAAAAGTGAAGCAAGAGGAGAGACTGGGAAGTGCCATCTTGGGTTGGGGGACAAGGGAACCAACCAGTCAGCCACGCGCACCTCCGGGACAGCACCAGCAAGTGCAAAGGCAGGAGGGGAGTTGCTTCCTTAGAAGCTTGGTGTGGCTGCCGGGGAAGCAGCCCAGAGAGTGGCAGGAAATGAGGTTCGCAAGGCATGGGGCTCCGCAGGTCAGCTCTTTGGTTTGGTGTATCCTAGCAGCACTGGCCTACATAGGGAAGTGATGGCACCTTTTGTATCTTTAAAAGGATCGTCCTGTTCGAGCTTGCATGTAGTAATCCCAGAATTTAGGGAGCTAAGGCAGGAAGATCGCTGTGATTTTGAGGCCATCTGGGCAAATAGTGAATTAAGGATACTGAGGTACATAATGAGACCCTTTCTCAAAAAACAAACAAACAAAAAATAATAATAAAAGGATTGTTATGGAGAACAGACAAGGTAGAGCTGGGTAGACCAAGAAGCCAGTTAGCAAGCTGCAGCGGTGTGGACCACAGTGACTGGAGTTGACAGTAGGTTGGGTGTAGGGTAGAAGGAAAAGATTTTTTTATCGTGACTTCCAAGATTTAGAGCAAGGAGAAATGTTTGTGCCACATAGTGAGATCCAGAAGTGGGTAGCTGGTTTTGGAGAAAGGTTGTGAAGGATTCTGTTTTGGAAGTGTTATAGGCGAAAGGTGTGTTAGGCATGGAAGTGTGTGTCAGGTGGGGGTGGAGGCTTGGGCCTGGAATCTGAGGATTGAAGTGGGAGGATTCTAAATTCAAGCCAGACTGGGGCAACTTCATGGAACCCTGCTGGGGTGTATTTTAGTGGAAAGAGCCTGGGTTCAATCCTCAATATCACAGAAAGTAAATACAAATAAATACATCATGATGCCTAAGAGGCAGTGGATTGGAATCGGACAGTGGAGACACATCTGCTTCTTTGGAGCCTCTGTCTGTAAAATCACTTGGAGGATGGAGCAGTGGAGGTGGGGGACCGTGCCTAGTGCCTAGAGGCTGAGCGGTCAGGAAGTGAGGAGGACCTGGGTGAGAGGGGAAGGCGTGAAGAGGAAGTCAGCAGGTGTCACCTAGCACCAGACTTGGGATGAGAACTAAGATCTGAGTTTAGCCGTCTAGAGGCCTTGGTGTCTGTGCCCGGAGTGGGTGGGAAGATAGCCACTGTCTGGACCTGCTTTGTTTTGTTTTGGTTTTTGTTTTTTGTACTGGGAATTGAACTTAGGACCTCACACTTGCCAGGTCTGTGCTATATCCCCAGCTGGAAATCCCTTTAGAAGGTTTGTTTTTTTTTGGGGGGGGGGTTGGTACTAGGGATAGAACTAGGGATTGAGCTTTATGCCGCCGAGCTAAATCCCCAGCCCAGAAGTTTTTTTGTTGATACTTGATAAGAAACAAAGAAATTGGGTAGTAGCTGGAGGGATCATGGTTTACATGACAGTTTTAGGGGTTTTGGGTTTGGTTTCTTAACCAAAATCAGCCCGTCTCAGTCACACACATTCACACAAGCTGTTGACTGAGCAGGGCAGCACACACATGTAACCCCAGCTGCGCAGGAGGCTAAGGCACAAGGATCACAAGTTCAAGCCTAGCCTGGGCAATTTGGCGAAAGGTCTCAAAAAAAAAGTTTGAAAGGGTCTGGGGAATGTAGCTGAGTGGTAGGACACCCCACCTAGCACTCAAGCACCCGGGAGACCCTGGGTTTGATCCCCAGTAGAAGGCAGAGGGGAGGGCTGTCATAAATTCTTTAACAGTCCTCCCTGCCAGCCAGGCTTGTGAGAGTTCTGATGACAGATGATTTGCCGCAAGCAGATGCTTTTGTCCTCCACAGTAGCAGTGGCCATCCTGAAGCTGGCCCCTCTCCTTCCAGCCCGTCCCACCCAGTTCCCAGTTTGCTCTGGTCTTGCCCAAGGCCACATGCAGCCCCCCACTGATCACCCACAAAGTCCCATAGTTCAACCACGTGGCCCAGCCTCTCCAGGAACCCTCATTTTATGTGGCTCTCAGAAGTTACTGAGCACTGTTCTGTGGTATGTCTGTAATGAGACAGAACTGTGGATATATGTATCATGTTTCTACATGGAGACTTAGTATTCTGGCAGGAAGTCCCTGTTTTTGTCCTGCCGTAGGCCCTGTATGGCCCAGCACAGAGCTGGGCGAGTGTGAGATGATGAACCCACCAAAAGCAGGATGTGTGCGTATGCAGGAGCTCTATAGAGGGAAGATGTGCCGGGCAGGTGAAGAGACGCAGACCAGAGGGGAGCAGACGTCTTGGCTGTGATGTGGGTTGGGTCCGGTATGATGTCCGCTGAGCCTGGGGAGCCCCCTGCCATCTCTTCCCGAGAAGGTGGTTCTTAGCGCAGGACGCTAGTGAGTTGCTGGCCGCTGGGGACCAGCCGCTTCCAGGAAGTCCGCAGGGCCATGAAATGAGCTGCTCCGTAATTTGTAAACTTCTTAACTTTTGATTCCTGTGACCTCCTGCTGTTCTTCAAATTTTGCTTTTAATCAGTTTTTGACTGAAAATTAAAATTTATGGTTTAGAAAAAATGATTTTACAATTAAATGTACCTTAGGAGTGTAGACCTAAGCTCTTCAAGGTTTAGCTAAGTAAAGGTTAACAGAGAACTAAAGTGCTCGGTGCCACCATTTAACAGTCTTTACTGGGTGGAGAACATAGCTCAGCGGTGCAGCGCCTGCTAGTGAACGCAAGGCCCTGAGTTTGATTCCCGGTTCCAAAAAAAGAAAAGAAAAGAAAAACCAAATGTTTACTTACCTTTCTTACAACCTGAAGGGTTTAACACTTGGTCTGAGGAGGTACACGCATGTCATCCATGCCAGCACTGCGAGAGGCTGAGGCAGGAACACCGAGAGTTTGAGCCCAGCCATAAGACTCTGCCTTGGAAAGTAATGAAAGATTCGGCATGTAGCTTATTGTGAAAGCCCTGGGTTCAGTCCAGCACCACAAAACAGTCTGAGCCAGACGTGGGGTCTGTGAGTAGAAAAGAATTTCTTTTTTCCTGGTGCCAGGGCTCAAAGCCAGGGCTGCAGGCCTGCTGAGCAAGTGGTCTGCCGTGGAGCTGCACCCCCAGCCGTGCTCTTAGGAAGGTTCGGGCCCAGGTAGGTGGCCCTGGAGGTGCAGAGTGGTTGTCCAGGATCCAGTCTGGCCCCAGGCATTGTCCGGAGCAGAGGGACTGTGCTCCTGATACGGGACGCTCACCCTGGTTCTTCATGCTCCCTGCAGTTCGGAGTCAGTAAAAGTACAAGTTGCAGAGCAGTTCCATTCTCCTCATGGATTCTCCTTTGTTCCTCAGGAAATACAGCTGTTTCATAAGATGCATTATCCAGCCAGGTGTGGTGCTCACGCCTGTAATCCCAGCACTCTGGGAAGCTGAGGCAAGAGGATTGTTGGGAGTTCAAGACCAGCCTGGGCTGCAAAGTGAGCTTAAGGCCAAACTGAACTTTTTGTCTCAAAAAGACACACACACACACACACACACACACACAAAGATGCATTATCTTAACGTATACTGTTTATTGTTTTAAAGGAATAAACATTTTAAAAATTCTCAGTTTTAATTTCTAATTTGGCAAAATCAGTGGACATAATCCATATAAATAAAGGCTTTTTGAGTTTTGGGTTTTTTGTTTTGTTTTGTTTTGGTACCAGTGATCTAACTCAAGACCTCACACTTGCCAGGCAGGTGCTTATGCCGCTGAGCTAAATCCCTGGCCCTGAGATCTTTGTTTTAATTTTTGAAAAAGTGAATTGTCAGGGCTGGAGCTGGTGCTCAGGGGTAGAACACTTGCCTAGCTCGCATAAGGTTCTGGGTTTGATAGCTAGTGCGGTGAAAAAGAAAAAGAGAAAATGTCCTTTAAGGCCAGTATGGTAGGGACAACAAAGGCTGACCTTGCCCTCTGATTCTCAGTGTTTCTAACCTACAGTACACTGAAGTGACTTCCTTTATGTTTTGTTTTGTTTTGTTTTGTTTTTTGTTACCAGGGATTGAACTCATGAGCTCACGCTTGCAAGGCAGGCGCCTGTGCTGTTGAGCTAAATCCCCGGCCTAACTTCCTTTATTTGTGTGTGTGTGTGCGCGCGCGCTTTGCTTTGCTTTGCTTTGCTTTGCTTTGCTTTGCTTTGCTTTGCTTTGCTTTGCTTTGCTTTGCTTTGCTTTGCTTTGTTTGCTTTGCGCTGGAGATTGAACCCAGGAACACTTCACCACCAAGCTGTCTCCAACCCTTTTTTTGAGGCCAAGACTCACTAAGTTGCCAAGGCTGAACTCAGACTTGATAATCCTGCCTCAGCCTCCCAAGTAGGTGGGATTATAGTTGTGCACCACACCATCATGGTGCTGGTGTTTTTTGTGTGTATCTTCCTTCTAGTCAGATTGGATCGGGAACCTTATCTATCTCCACCAAAAAGACACTCTCATTTTAACTTGAATGTCTCTTTATAGGCCATATACAGTCCCATTCGGTGGTACTGAGAGTTAGAACTTTGACCTGTGAATCAGCAGAAACATACTCCTAACACATGACCCAACGCTGTCTTTGTGTGTTTTGGTGCTGGGATGCAACCCATGGTCTTGGGCACTCAAGGTTAATGCTCCACTGCCGAGTTGTACCCTGAATGGCTCTGCTTTCCAGTGTGCATGAGCAAAAACCTCAGATGTTCTCCAGCCTTCCTACTGGGTGGCTGCTCTTGTTCATTTTTATTGGTGCAAACTTAAAAAGTAACCAGTAGTAACAGCAGTCATAATATACTTTTTTTTCATAGCCAAATTAGGACTATTAAAGATTTAAATTTCAGTTTTCTTTTTGCTCGAAGAGATTAATTCAGCATAGCTGATCTCTCTCTCTCTCTCTCTCTCTCTCTCTCTCTCTCTCTGGATTTTTTTTTTTTCTTTTGAGACAGGGTCTCATTATGCAGTTCAGGCAGGCCTTGAGCTCACTTTGTGTAGCCCAGGCTGGTCTCAAACTTGCAACAATCCTCCTGCCTCAGCCTCCCAAATGCTGGGATTATAGGCGTGCCCCACCATGCCCAGCTAGGAAGTTTATTTTAAGAGGAAATAAGTGCTTTCATTTGTTTACCATTATCATAAATGGGAAGTCAGGAGTATCACTTGCCCTGAGGGGTGCGTGTGTATGAATTTGTTCATTTATTTTTGGTGGTCCTATGTTCAAAGCCAAGGCCTCATGCATTCTGCATCAGTACCTTACCACTGAGCTAAAACCCTAAACTAAATTGGTATATTTTGTTTGTTTTGAGGCAGGGTCATACTATGTAGTTTAAGCTGGCCAGGAACTTGCTGTATAGCCCTGGCTGTCCTCAAATTTACAATCTGCCTCAGCCTTCCTAGTGCTGGGATGAGAGTCACGTGTCACCATGCCTGGCCTACCCAAGTTTCGTTTGTTTGCTGCACTGGGGCCCTCACTCTGTGCTACTTCCCCAGCCTGTTTTCCTTTTTTGAGACAGGGCCTGCTAAATTGCTTAGGCTGGGCTCAAGCTTGTGGTCCTCATGCCTCAGTTTTCTAAAGTTCTGGGATTATAGACATGCACCCCCATTCCGCACCTACAAAACCTATTCATAAAATCTATCACGTGTAAAATGAAGCATTTGATCACATGCCATCTGAAGTCATGTAATGCTGGACATGATGGCCAGCCTGGACTGCATGGTGAGTTCAAGGCCAATCTGAGTTACACAGTCAGATCCTGTCAAAAGAAAAAAAGGTCATATCATGTACCGTGAATGCCTCTGTCCTTTTTGTTCAGATCAAAACCCTGGATGTTCTAGTTGAGTTCTTTCTCTCCAAAGGCCACTTGACTGCAAATCCCGTCAGCTCAGCCTCTAAAATACCACTTCCTGCTCCCTTGCCTGCCACCTCCCAGCAGCTGCCTTTGCTCCCTTGACCTCACATTCTGCACCAAGTCGTCAGAGAGATTCCATTAACTGACTTCCTCTGCCCAGATTCTGTGACTCCTTGCGTCACTCAGGAACTGTTGGAGCCCTTGATGTCCTCACGGCTTTCACTAAGTTGGGACACTTGCTGCTACTGACACTGAGCAAGGCCCCATCCCTTCTTGGGTCTTTTGTCCTCACACCTGTCCCCTGGAACTCTTCCTGCCTTGGTCACTGTTTAACATCATGGCCCCTCCCTCAGAACCTGTGCCTGACACCGTGAGCTGTCACATAGGTAGTTCAGGTATTTCATAAGTTACGTACCTGCCACTAGAGCATAGCCCCATGACGGCAGGCACTTTTGTTCACTGCTTGGTTCCCAGTGCTTAGAAAAGTACCTGACATATAGTAGGGGTCCGTATTTGTTCTAGTTGTGTTGCTACTGGCATGTGTCCTGTGCTCTGGGAAAGACGGATGCTCTGGGGAAACCTCCCCCGGGCCTAGGTCCCTCCGCAGGACCTCTCTTCGCGCCCTGACTCCCTTGAGAGTCTGGCCAGGTAAGGCCTCTGCATTCCAGGCGGAGAGTGTGTAGCTTGTGTGGATCCCAGTTTTCTTCAGGAACAAGCACAAGTGCCGGGGTGAACAGGGGAGGAAGTGAAGCGTGTTGATTGGGAGAAAGTCCCTGTCCCACCCTCCCAGGCCTTGGCCCATCAGCCCGATTCCTAGGCTGTTATATGACATAGCCATGACGGCTGTTCCTTCCTCCCAAGGTTGAGAGTCATGCCAGCAAAGGAGCATAATCACCTTAGCCTCAGAAATGGGTAATAAGAACAAAACAAAAGAAACAGCTGTCCACTTCCAGGACGCTTTGGTTGGCACTTGGTTTTGTGCCAGCCAAATGTGGTTTCATCTCACATTAGTGGGCCCAAAGCGATCATTGGAACATGTAAACACGTCATAGTCGGTCAGAGTGCTAGTGGGGGTGCCTCAGGTTGGGGACCTAGCCCTGCTCACTTCACAACTTACCATGTGCCACTTCCTTCTCATCCTGTTCGTGGACACTGGTAGATTTGTAGGTGGCACATTTGAGGTATGACGGCTGTCAGGAATTGACATGCATGTTGGCATCTGTGTTCCCAGGTAGCAATACTGAGCAGCGAGCTCTAGTTTTACAAGTTCCCCTGGAGTTGCTAGTATCTTGAATTTCTTTCCATTTATTTTAGGAGTAAAAGTCCCTCGCAATTTCCGACTGTTGGAAGAACTCGAAGAAGGCCAGAAAGGAGTAGGAGATGGCACAGTTAGCTGGGGTCTAGAAGATGACGAAGACATGACACTTACAAGATGGACAGGGATGGTAATTGGGCCTCCAAGAGTAAGCGTCGAGCTGCGGCTATCAATGTTAATGTCTTAATTCACTGCGCCTCCTTTTCAAAACCTACTAGCCTTATCACAGAGAAAAAGCTCACCAATTGTATGTTTTCAGAAATGTGGCTATTCTTTTTTGACCAGTTTCAGTTTGTTTAGTTGAACCTGTTCTAATGCTGTTTAATCTCTATAAGGTAAGCAAAAACCTGTTTAGACTCAGTGTAAGTATACAGGGCAGTGCAGACAGCGAGGTTTGAGGTTTGAGGTTCAGGTGTAGTTTCCCACAAACTGTTGAGCTTCGCAGATAACCAGCCTCGGGAGGTGGCCAGCCTTCTGGAAGCCAGACTCCAGATGAACTTAGGAAAGTCTTCTCAGCTGCAGTTTTCATGCAGTTTTGTAGGTCTGCTGTGTACCTGTGCCCTAATTCATTGCACAGTTGGTAAAGGTTTTTTGCCTGCCTATCAGCTCTGGTCTGTTCTGTCCACTGATGGACCCAGAGGCCTTTGCAAGGGAGATGAAGACACAGGGGATGAGGAAGTGATCTCTTTAGAGCTTTGTAATTTGTGAGTTCCAGTCTTCATAGTGCCAGCCAACGTTTTTTGAGCATATGTGGTAAACCTCAAGCAGTCTGATTTCATTCTCAGAAGTTCCTATTGCATCTGCTCTGCTGTGTAGTTGTGTTGCATTTTACAGATGCAGAAACAGACTCAAAGAGTGAAGTCATATGCCCAAAGTCACATAGCTGATAACTCCCAAGCCAGCCCTGCCTACTCAGGGCTGGCTTCTCACTAGCCACCGGGCCATACTGTCTCCCTCCTGTTTGCCCCATGACTTTTCATTTGTCACCATTATAGAATTGCCCAGGGTGTTAAGTGCTACAGTAACCAGTTGTAGTATTCAGAAATAGATTCCCACAGTGTGACAGGTGTTTTATAAGCAGCAGTGGTTCTGCCTCAGTGTGGCAGGACCTGCCCAGTGTGATGATGACGACATACATTCCTTTCTGTCTCGCAGGCCTTTGCCCTCGCACTGCGGCCCTGTCTGGATCAGGCCAGAGCCACTGTGTGCTCATTGTTAGGACACCCAGATGCTTGTCTGAGTTACCGGCACTCAGGGAGTGACTGGCTTTGCCGTTTGATGTTGCCCGCGCGCGTGCGTGCGTGCGTGCGTGCGTGTGTGTGTGTGTGTGTGTGTGTTGAGATAGCATCTTGTTCATAGTTCAGGCTGGCTCTGAGCCCACTGTGACCCTCCTGCCTCAGCTTACTGAGTGCTGGGATTAAAGGCATTTTACTATGCCTGTTGTGACCCTGTAATTTTGTAAGAGCTTTTATGTACATTTAATCTGTTTTTCCTCATTTCTTTATCCTGTGAAAACCTAATTACTTCTGTATCTGTTACATACTGAGGCAGAGTAATCTAGTAATACTATTTCTCCTTGGAGAAGACTTTCCTAGCTGTCCAAGAAAGTTAGGAGGCTTTTCTTGTCCTCAGAGGGACTGAGGATTGTGGAGGGTGAGAGCTGTTCTTCCTCCTCCCTGCTTTCCAGAGTGCCTGGAACAAAAGTGTTAATTTACTAATGGACAGATTCTACAAATTAAGAATAAAGAAATGTGCAACTTTTTTTTTTTTTTTTTAAGACAAGGTCTTGCTGTGTGGTTCAGAGTTGGGGGGGCAAAGTGTCAAATCGAATTCATGACCTTGCACTTGCCAGGCAGGTGCTGTGCCACTGAGCTATATCCCCAGCCTTTGTAGTTCAGATTAGCCTTAGACTCATTCTGTAGCTCATTCAGGCTTTGAATTTGTGGCCAGCCTCCTGCCTCAGCCTCCTGAGGGCTGGGATTACAAGTGTGTGCTGTCACAGCTGGCCGATGTGCAATATTTTGAATATAGTAGTACTTTTCTTTAAAAACTCAAAGCAAAGAACCATCAAGTTCTGCTTGCAATATTCTCCTATGCCTACAGCAGCAGAGGTTATTCTGAATTTCACTTTATCTTTCCAAAGGGAGATATATTGGGGGGATACTGTTTTTTGTTTGTTTGTTTGTTTGTTTATTTTTATTTTTGGTTTTTTGGTACTGGGGGTCAAACTCGAAACCTCGCACTTGCCAGGCAGGCACTAAGCTGCTGAGCTAAATCTCTGGCCCTGGTTTTGCTTTTTTGGTTGGTTTGGTTTTGATTTCTGTTTGGCGTAGTGTGTTGTTGGTTGGTTGGTTTGTTTTGTTTTGAGACTCACTGTGTACCAGGCCAGCTTTGAACTCATTGTGCAGCCCAGGCTGGCCTTGAGTTCATGGTCCTCCTGCCTCAGCCTCCAGAATGCTGGGCGACAGACAGCACTGCTGCACCCAGTGCGAGGAGCCTAAGTTTGAACAAGTACCTACAGTGTGCCAGGTATTTCTGTACATTGTTTTAATAGGAGCATTATTGAGACATTATCCCTGCGTTACAGGACGCATGTTTTTAAATTTTTTTTAGGATGCATCCTGTTAAAGTGTATAATTCGGTGGCTTTTATTGTACTAAGTTGTACAGTACTGTGTTATGTTGCTACTTTCCGCGCCTTTCACCTTCTCAAAAACAGCCCGGTCCCCTGCTGTCTCGCCCTCCCTCCCACCTCGCAGTTTCCCAGCCTTGAGAGCCGCAAGTCTGCTTTCAGGCTTCAGGAATTTGCCTCTTCCGGACATTGCATATAAGTGGAATCATACAGTACTTTATCTGTTGTTTGTGGCTTTATCAGAATTTCTTCAAGGTTCAGTCGCATTATAGTGTCTCTCAACACACTGTTCTTTTTATAATTAATATTCTACTGTGTGAATGTACCATATTTTGTTTATTCATTGGTGAGCTTTGTTTCTTCATTGTTCATTTATTTGTTGAAACAAGGACTCACTGTCTAGTTCAGGCTGGTCTTGAACTCACTGTGTAGCACAGACCAGCCACAAAGTCATGGTGGTCCCCTGCCTCAGCCTTCTGAGTGCAGGACACACCTGGCTAGTTGGTAAACATTTTTGTTGCTTCTGCCTTTTGGCTACTTTGAATAATGCTGCTAGGAATGTTCATGTGCAGGCTTTTGAGTGTCCGTGTATTTTTGACCTCTTGGATATCTGTCCAGTGTCACTGCTGGATCATTTGTTAACTGGTTAATGTCTTGAGGAACTTCCAGACTAGTTTCCAAATCGGTTGTACCATTTTATGTTACCACTGCATTAGGGTTCTGATTTCTCCACATCCACACTAATGCTGTTTATCTTACTTTTCTTGCCCCTATAGTTTTGAGAGTTTTTCCATTTTGTTTTAAGTAGAGTTTCATATATAGTTCAGGCTATCCTTGAACTCACTTTGCTTTGGCCTTTAACTGTCAGTGATCCTGCTGTCTCGGCCTCCACCATGCTGGGATTAGAGGTGTGTGGCACCACACCTGATGCTCGTGGAGTTTGGTTTAGCTTGGTTCTCCAAGGTTAAAAACAGTTATAAGACAAACTCCCTGCTTCTGGGTGCTTCCTCTGGCCAACCTATTTGATTTCTGCATACAAAATACATTCTCTGGAGCTGGGTTATGAACATAGTCATTAAAGCATCTAAACAGAGCTCCTAACTAACTGATCTTGTTTTACATTGTTTTTCTCAAGAGGAAATCTTACGTCAAAATTTAAAAATCATTTACCATATAATCTAGCAACTGAGCTCGGAATTTACTCTCTAGTTTTTCTTGGATACATTGCCAAGGACAGTGTACAGAATTATTTCTTGCAGTATGGTCAGTCATAGCAAAATAATGCACACATGTGTCCTTCTGGGTGCTACCACTGCCCCTTTTTTTCTCTTATAGAAAAGCAAGTCCCTGAATCTTAGAGCAGAGCTTCCTACCCCAGGCTCCTTGCCAAGTCCTGACGAACGCCTGGCTGCACACAGCAATTAGATGAGGAGTAGTTCTCCTCCGACCACAGAAGTGCTAATATAGTTAGGTTATAGGATAGTTTTTCACCTTCTCCTTTTCTGCTGGAGTGTGTGTGTGTGTGTGTGTGTATACTAGGGATCAAACACTCAACCTCACACTTGCCAGGCAGGCACTTAGCCACTGAGCTGTGTCCCCGGCCGTGGGATTTCTATTTTCGGTTTTTGTTTTTCTGATGCCAAGGATTGAACCCACAGCCCTGCGCATGCTAACCGAGGCTCTCACAAGCTACGCCCCAAAGTCCTCATTTTGTATCCTTGTGTTGGACTTTCCTGTGCATTGCAGGATCAAAGTTTTGCAGTGTTCTGGCCTCTACTCACTAGATGGCAATAGCACCCAGTCCTAATTGTAACAGCTCTAGTATCTGCAGAAAACGCTAAATTGCCCTCTCCCAGACAGTTGGAAAGCTCTACTCTGCCTCTAGGGCCCCCCTGGGAATTTCTGTGCCTGGTCTGCTTCTCCCCGTGCTTTCAAGGACCAGTGGTGAGTCCGGGTGTATGGATGGAAGGGAAGGTGCTCCCCTCCCTAGGTCAGGAGGCTTCTTACAGAAGGGAAACTGCTAAGTCCTAGTGCCCTAAGTTTCTGTCTACTTTTCCTCAGGATACACACCTAATGCTTTTATTTTGCACTATGTGTTTTGCAACTTTGTTACCTTCATCACTGATGTAGTAGTGAGTATCTTTTTATCCACGCATACCGACCTATTCCTCAGAGAGGCACAGGCATGCTCACCTATAACCCCAGTGATTTGAGGGGCTGAGGCATGAGATTCACAAGTTTGAGGCCAGTCTGGACAATTTAATGAGATCCTTTCTCAAAGTAAAATTTAATACCAGGCGTAGCGGTGCCTGCCTCTGATCCAAACACTTGAGGCTGATAAAGTCCTGCAAGTGCAGGGCCAGCATGAGCTACACAGTGAGACCCTGTCTCAAAAACCAAAGCAAAATTTAAAAGGGGGCTGGAGATACAGCTCAGTAGTAGAGCACTTACCTAGCATGGGTTCAGTCCCTCATGCTGCAGAAAGGAGGAGGGGAAGAAGAGAAGGGGAAAGGAAGGGAAGGAACCCAGGATGGAGCCTCACACCTTTAATCTCAGCACTCGGGAGGCTGAGACAGCAGGATCCCTGCAAGTTCAAGGCCAGCCTGGGCTACATTGGCCTTCCTGAACTATGTGATGAAACCCTAACTCAAAAAAAGGAAAGAAGGAAGAAAGGGAACACTCTTCGATGGTATGACTTTTTTTTGGTACTGGCACTCAAACTCACAACCTCGCACTTGCCAAGCAAATAAATGCTTACGCCACTGAGCTCAATTCTCTAGCAATTATATGACTGATACATGTGTATTTTGGGGAGGGTACTAGGGATCGAACCCATGACCTGGTACTTTCCAGGAAGGAACTTATGGCACTGAGCAAAATCCCATGATACATGTGTTTAAAAACAAACAAACAAAAAACTCTGCAGTGCGGAGTATACAGAGTAAGAGGCTAACTTAGTTGTCCTTAATTCTTTGTGTTAGGAGAACAGAAAGCATGTCAGATATTTTTTCTCTCCAGGTTTGAGTTATAACTGACTTGATAAAAACAGTGTATACTCAACATATATACAGTGATGGGTTGATACACATATGTATTGTGTAATGAATATCAGAATCAGATTAATCAACATATTCACCACATGTTACTGTGTCCATCTGTCGTGAAGACATTTAAAATGTACTCTCAGCAAATTGCATTATTAAGTACAGAGACCCTACAGCTTATTAGATCCCCAGAGTTGATTCATCTTATAACTGAAAGTCTGGCCTCGCCCCTTGATCCAGTCCCCTGTACTTCAGCTCTCAGCAGTCAGCAAGCTGGTCTCTGCCTCTGAGCGCAGCTTTTAGCTACTACATAGAAGCAGCGTCACACATCTGATGTCTGTGTCTGGCTTGTTTCACTGGTATGTCCTCCATGTGTTATTGTGAACAGCAGGGTCTCTTGTTTATGACTGAATGTTCCTGTGTGTGTCCCCATTTGTCCATGAGTGACATTTAAGTTGTTTCTATATCTTGGCTTTTGTGAACAGTACTGTAGTGAGCAAGAAAGTACAGCTCTCTCTTGCAAGCACTGATTCACTGGGTGTGGGGGTGCACACCCATCATCTCAGCATTTGTGAGGTTGAGGCAGGAGGATCCTCAGGAGTTCAAGGCCATCCTGAGGCATATTGTGAGATCCCATCTCAAAAAAGAAATAGTGAATTCATGTCCTTTGGATTTGTACCCCATACTAGGTGTCTCAACTGAGATATGTAATATAGAAGTCAGTCAAATGGATGTTGGGCTGAAAAACCAAAAAAGGCATGTGTGGAAACACTAGTACTGCAGGAAACAGCAGCCACCCCGGCGCTGGGAAGCCCGCGGCCAGGTGCTGTAGGCCTCGCACCATGCCAGCTGTGGGAGCTGGCTCTGGCTGCCGGGGTGAGGGGCTCCTCCTGGGGGTCCCGACAGGAGCAGCGCACAAACAGGAAAAAACAAGGGCCTGTGTTCTCCAAATTTTACATGAAGGTCATATGATGAATTTGATGTGTTTAGCTTCAGACTGACTCAGATAAGCACCATTGTCTGGGCCTGGGGCACTCAGAAGGGAGCCACCTCGGCAGAAAGGTGGGGCTCTCAGGGTGACTGCGTCTTGTCACCTGGCAGGGAAGGCTGTGTAGTCAGTCAGCTCCCAGCCCGCCTTTCTCTGCTTAGGAGAGGGTGGCTGGGACTCCGGGAAGCAAGCAGATCTTCCCTCCCGTCTGCCTTCCCCTAAGCTTCTTTCTCTAAGCCAGGGACTCAGGGAGGCCCCTGGAAGGGGACGGGAGGGGGCTTTGCCAAGCCTTTGCCTGTTGCTGTCCCCGCTGCTCTGGTAACAGCCCTTATCCTGGCATCTGCGCCTGGGGGTTAGCTTTGAGCTGATTTTGTGTCTCAGACCAGCCTCATCCCAACTCTTCCCACTCTGCCCCCAAGGGCCACCAGCAGCGACCAAGCGCCCGGGGTCTCAGTGCAGTTCAGTTCCGTTACGAGGGCCCTCCTCGGGCCCACTCTGACCAGCCTCAGCTTTCCCCGCCTGCTTCTGCAGCTCCTCCCCTGGGGAAGCAGGTACCTTTTTTTTTTTCCTTTTTCATTCCTCTAGACCTGTTTAAACAGTTCCCTATGCTAAATTCTGTTTTAGATCCCTGCTGTGGTATTTTATCCCTCCCTAACCTTATAACCCCACCCATCCTGCCATCCCCACCCTTCCCCAGCAAAACCGATGTCTCCTGTCACAGCTGTCCTGGGTTTATCTGCATCCTGAGCAATTCAGGTCGTCTTAGGTTCTGTAAGTCACTTCTTAGAAGGCCCATACTCTGCTCTCGCATAGCAGACAAGCAGTAAGTGGGGTTTATAGGGCGGGAGATGTGGCTCAGTGGTAGGGTGCATGCGTACCACACAAAGGCCTGGGTTTGCGCTCGCAGGCACATGCATCGCTACTAGGATTTGAATTTGGTGAGTTTGATCTGTTGTGGGGCACAGTGGCACACACTTGTAACCCTAGCACTCTCAGGCTGAGGCAGGAGGGTTGTGAGTGGCTTCTAGGCCAGCCTGGGCTGCTTAGTGAGTGCTGTCTCTAAAACCCAAAGGGGAAAAACTGACTTGTTAAGAAGTGAGTGGCAGTTAACTGGTTGACCTACATTATCTTTTTATGTATTTTCCTTTGTATATGTTTGTAGCAGATACTTTCTTACTTGCAGAAAGTTTACGGAAGAGTTGCAGAGATGGTACAGAAAGTTCTCTATGTACCACTCCGCAGCCCCCATTTCCTGTTGTTAGTAGCTTATCTTTAGTGTAGTACATTTGTCACAACTACTGAACCAATGTCATGTACTTTTTTTTTTTTTCTTTTTTTGTACCGTGAATTGAACTCATGACCTCACACTTGCCAGGCAGGTACTGTGCCACTGATCTGTATTCTCTGTCCCTAGTGAACCAATTTCAATACATTATTATTAACTGAAGGCCATAGTTTATTTACATGCTCATTATCTTTACCTCTTGTCTGTTTTTTGTTCTAGAATCCTATGCAAGATCCCACATTACATTTAGTCATCATATCTCAAGCCCCTTGTGGCTATGAAAGTTCCTCAGGGTTTTCTTGTATTGATGTCCTTAACAGTTTGGAGGAGTACTGGGCAGGTATTTTGTCTCTGTTGGAATTTGCCTGTTTTGGGGTGCGTGTGCGTGTGTGTGTGTATGTGTGTGTGTGTGGTTAGGCTGGGTTATCCTATAATGTATATTTTAAGCCCAGGAAAACTATAGTCCCCAGGCCCAGGGCCTGTGGATCTGAGTGAAGAGACAGCTTGCGTGCACAGGTGCGCCCGAGCTGGAGGCAGATGCGTCTGCCGTGACAGACCTCGGGCATCCTGCTGTCTCAGCGGCCTTCATGTGCGCCTGGTGTGCCGTGTGTGTGCATCCTCTGCGAGTGGTTAGCTGTTTATAGTACTTTAGCCATTGCAGACAGCACCTTGCATTTTTGTGCATGAGTAAGAGTCGATCTGTAGGTAGTGGCTAGAAATGGCTTTGATCTGAGCATACCTCTGTCACATTTTAAAGGGCACTGCCAGATTATCCCATGACACTTAAGGCGTTTCATCAAAGTGGAATGTGTTCATTTATGATCAAATAATGAATGTATTTTTTTAGGTATTTTTGAAGACCTTATAGGACATAGGACCCCAGCCCCAGTACCAGGAATGGAATCCAGGCTTTCATACATGCTAGCAAGAGCTCTACACTGAGCTCTGCCCTGTGTTTTATTGATATGTAATAGTTGTACATATTTATAGCATTCAGTACAATAATTAGATAACATGTATAATGATCAGATCAGCATAGTTAGCGTTTTCCTCACATAAGCAGGAGGTTCCTGCAGTTCTCCTTCAGGCACATTTTCTTCCTAGGCTGAAGCCTTTCAGCAAGTGCCTCGAACACTCATGAATAAAACGAAAATCAGAAACCATGTTTCCTCCTAGGAAAGTCCTGCCTGGGCCTTTTAGTGGGTTTTCGACGTCCTAGTGTCAAGAGCAATGTGCAAGTCTGGCCTGTGCAGTACTCAGAGCCCTGTCACTAAGCTGCCACCCTCTCTGCTGTTCTGACACTGTACACAAAATGTGAGCAAAACCTAAGCAGCTCCGATAACCCCCAGCCAGCCTGGTGACGGCCCTGCAGAGCCTCCAGAGTACACTGCCAGGGCTTTAGGGGCTGCGGCTGTGGCTCCCAGGCCGTACTTCCTCATCCTCGGCACTGGAGAAAAGGAATTATAAAAACTCTGGTTTTAGTGATTACCACAAGCCCATGCCCCCCAGAGGAAACTCTTCTTATGTAAGAAATTTTGTCTTTACATTGTGTGATTAAAACCAAGGAACGGCCGGGCGGGTGACTAGAGAGGCTGAAGCAGGAGGGTCGTCACCAGTTCAAGGCCAGCCTAGGCTATGTAGTGAATTCCAAACTAGGTTGAACTACGTAGTGAGACCCTGTCCCAGTAAATACATACGTCCATACATGTGTATGTGCCAACCAACCAGCCAAGGAGCGTGAGTGCTGGCGTGGGTCCTGCCCTGGACCCCGTGGCCAGGGTGGTTCTGGTAGGCCCAGGGCTGAGAGCTGAGGATGCGTCTGTTCTGATTTCCGTGAGTTGCTATGTCAGCCATGTCCTTGTTTGCTTCCTACTTGCTCTGTTTTCTGAGGGATTTTTTTCCTTTGAGGAAACACCTTAATTGTAAGGCAGTCGTCATTTTTTGAAAGCGTGAAGAGCAGCGTTCATTCATTCATTCATTCATTCGTTTGGCGCATGCTGAGTACAGGCTGCTGAGCGCCGGCACCTGGCCCTCTGCTCGGGCGCTCCGGTCCTCAGGTGGGGGATCAGGACTGCGGGCGCAGCTGTCGTGATGGGGCCTCATGGTGGAGAGAACTTGGTGCATTGGTAGAGGAATGAGGGGCCAGAGAGGCCAAGGGAGAGAGACCAGGGGTGCAGCTAGCAGGCGAGTGAAGGAGAAAGCAGATGTGAGGCGGTCACCTAAGGTGATGGCGTGGGGTCTCTTGGAGGTCAAAACAGTAGGTTCTTGCTAACAGCTGGCAGGTGGCAGAGGGTGAAGCGAACAGGGGCTGCTGGGCTTCTGCAGACCTCCCCAGATGGTGGCCATGCTGCTGTTGGGAAGAGGAGGAGCGGGTGAGGCTGAGTAGAGGTAGAGACCCACTTTGAACTTCAATTTCCCCAGTTTGGGAAATGACCAAGATTCTAACAGTTGGTGAACCTTAAACATGTTCCAGTTTTGTGTCCGGGTGGATCAGCTCTCCAGAGAAGGGCTGGGTTGTCCTATCGTGTAAGGGCGTCTCAGTCGGTTGAGCCCTGCCCAGGACCACTAGACGTCGCTCCTGAGAAAGGGCCACTGCTGCCTTAAAGGGGACCCATAGGAGGCTGCCCCTGCCCTCATGGGGGCAGCTTTCATGAGCAGAGTACCCTGCAGTATGATCTCCAGAAACGGTGACTTCAAATAGGACACAAAGTTAGGGACCAGGTAACGCTTGCACTGGGTCTTCAAGGCCACGAGGCGGGCATTGTAATGAAAAGGTTGGGCCAGGGGTTTGGATCAGTGGTACAGCGCCTGCCTGGCAAGCGCCAGGTCCTGAGTTTGGTTCCTGGTACAGAAAAAACAATGAAAATCTCTGGGGTGGGGGATTGAACTTCTTTCTCCACAAAGGCACCGTTGGCATTTTAAGGGCTGCGTTTTCTTACTCGGGCCCCGCTAAATGCCAGCGGGCTCTGGGGTCATCGTAACTAGCAAGGAGAGAGGCACAGGGGTGCACATTCCAGTGGGGAGCCCGGGGGTGGCACCCTGAAGAGGGGCCTGGGCCTGCCTTGTGCGCAGTGGTGTTTCCTGCACATCTGCCAGGCCCATGAGAGTGGACACTTGGGGTGGCTTCTTGCACCCCTGGGAGCAGGACAGGTTGGTAGGGTGGAGAGACCCACAGTAGTCCCTCTGGCTGGACTTAGTAACACCAGCTTGAAACCTCGTGGTGCTTCAGTGCTGTGCTGCTGTTTACTCCCCAGTGCCCAGAACCCATGTAAGCCAGGGTAGGTAGGAGCGGGGCCCAGCGACTGGCACATGACAAGGGGGCTGCCCTGGAGTCAGGCGTAGATGGGGCTTCGTGAGTTCCCGCACTTGGAGTTCTTTGTTTATAATTACCTGACACCTCTGTACCCTTTTTTTTTTTCCAGACAATTTATGAAAACCGAATATACAGCCTTAAAATAGAATGTGGACCTAAATACCCAGAAGCTCCCCCCTTCGTAAGATTTGTAACCAAAATCAATATGAATGGAGTTAATAGTTCTAACGGAGTGGTAAGTTGTTCCTGCTGCCCCCTCATTCCCCTGGGTTGAGATTTCTTCGAGTTTAACAGCAGGGGCCTTTGGGCTGGGCCTTCCTCCCATGCCCTGTGTGTCCTGGTGGTGGATCCCATCTCGCGTGTCTGCATGTGTGTGCTCAGCTGTCACACTGTACTCACTGCCCCACTGTACAATAGCCACTTCCGGAGCTCATTCAGTCCCCGTGACAACCCCATGAGCTAGACTGGAGGAAACTGAGGCACAGAAGTAAAAGACCTTGCCTGCACCATTACTTCCTGGGCCTTAACTTTTCTCTCATCTCAAAATCCGAAATCCAAAATCTAAAAATTTTGAACAGTAACATGACCAAAAATTTCAGATTTTGCTGGCCCTGGTGGCACACGCCTGTAATCCCAGCACTTGGAAAGCTCAGGCAGGAGGGTTGCTGGGAGTTTGAGGCCATCCTAGGCTACCCAGCAAGAACCTAGCTCAACAACCCCCCAAAAATTATATTTTTTTCAGATATATTTGTTTTGTTTTTGGTGATACTGTTGATCAAACCCAAGGCCTTGCATGTGGCAGGCAAGTGTCCTGCTACCCCCGCCCCAGTATGTCCCTGCTGCGTATACAGCCTGTAGAGCTTGAACCTTGAGGCCTGCTGTCTTGTCCAGAGACAGGTCAACAGGGTGCTGTAATATGAACACTGCCCAGCCTCCGTCCTCGGGATACTCAGAAGGCTGGAAAGGAAACCGCTGAGAGAAGGCCCTGTCACTGTGGCATCCACGTGCAGTGTTGCATCTGAGCCCCCGTAAAGCCCTGCCCTGTCCTGCTTTGGAAATGCTGCACCGAGCTTAGAGATGTCACTGGAGCGCAGGTCCAGGCTCCGGGCCTTGGCCATCCTTACTGGCCTGGGCGCGGCAGGCAGCCTCCAGTCCAGGAGCGTTACTCTTTGTGAGCCATGGAGGTGAATCTCACCAAGGCCTATGCCACCCTTTTCTTCTCCCAGCTTTGGACACAAAAAGAGAAACCGGGCTGAGAATATAGCTCAGCAGTATAGCCCATCTGGCAAGCACAAGAGTGTGAGTTCAATCCCTGGTACCCAAAAAAGAGAGAAAGAGAGAGAGAGACAGAGACAGAGACACAGGCCAAGCAGGGAGGGAACCCTGCAGTGGGGCTCCGCACGCTGCGTGTGGCTTTGTGATCGCGCTCAGCTTGGCAGGGGCGTCACATCCGACTGCTGGGGCTTTCCCCAGCGCGCGGCTGTTGTGTTCGAGAACCGAGAGTGATTTGGTTCTGTTTGCCTTTTTTGTAGGTGGACCCAAGAGCCATATCAGTGCTAGCAAAATGGCAGAATTCATATAGCATCAAAGTCGTTCTCCAAGAGCTTCGGCGCCTAATGATGTCTAAAGAAAACATGAAACTTCCTCAGCCGCCTGAAGGACAGTGTTACAGCAATTAATCAAACCCCCACCGCCCCCCTCCCCCACCCCATCCGATTTGAGCAGTCTTCATTTTCCACAGTAGTAAATTTTATAGTTGCGTCTTGTAGACCTCAAAGTACTGGAAAGGAAGCTCCCATTCAGAGGCAGTTTATCTTAAGATACTGTAAATGATACTAATTTTTTGTCCATTTGAAATATATAAGTTGTGCTATAACAAATCACCTATCAAGTGTAACCACTGTCCACATAGTTGAACTTCTGGGATCAAGAAAATGTATTTAAATTGATTCCCATCGAGACTGGTGGGGCACATCTGACCTAACTGTGAAGAGACACATCACACAATCACCTTGCTGCTGACCACGCGGCTGCCCGCCCGGCGCCGCCTTCCCACCCCGCCCTGCCTCCCCCTGGAGCCCTGGCCCGGGGTGGCCGGTTGAGTGGATGTGAAGGTTTCAGGTTGCCGCCTGTGGGACTACTGCTGGATGTGGGGGGTGCTTGCCTGCACCCTGGTTTCTTTTTTTAAGTCTTAAGTGACGCCCCCCTTCCAAGCCATTGACCTGTCCCACTCTTCCACTCCCACCCTTGGCCGAAGCATAGATTGTAACTCTCTGTCCCCCTCTGAAATTGGCCTTCGGTGAGGAATTCAGGGCTTTCCCCCACCTCTCCCCTACCTTACTCGAGGGGTGCTGCTTTTTTTTCCCTCCTCTCCCTTGTCACACTGTCACCCCAACACTTTCCACGACCCTTCCTTCCTTGGCCAGAAGCCATCAGGTAAGGTTGGAAAGAGCCTCTGACCTCCCTCGTTAGCTTTGGAACCTCAGTCACTCAGCCTCCGCCAGCCTGGGAAATGCGTGCCAGGTCCCGGGCTCTGCTGCCCGCTGTCACCGTCAGCCGATGTCAGCTCAGGTCTGATGAGGTGAACAGAGCAGACCTGCCAGCGCCCCACGTCCCTGTCGGCAGCCCCGGAGCACAGCCCCACGAGGACGCTTGTCAGCACGCACAGTCCCTCTGGATGGCTCCCTCCCTGCCCACCTCGCCTTGAAGCGCTGGAGAAGGTTTCCTGGTCTTCCGTGGCCGCCCTGGGCTCCGTTTGGGTCTAGAGGGAAATGTGACAGCTGGAAGGGAAGGACCCGCGGCGTGGACTTGGCTCTGGTGCTGCTGCTGCTCTGCTCAGCGGGACCAAGGAGCGGCCTGGCGCCTGCTGCCTGCTGCCTTTCCCACTCTGTTCAGGACCACTAAATGCTGAAATGTGGATGCAAACCGAAATAAATCGATTTGTGGTGTTCCGAAGGGGGTTTTTTAGCATTTGTGTAAAACCACCTTTGGAAGCAGTAACAAGTCTGGAAAGCAAAGATGTTTCCATTAATCTTTTTCTAGGGAAAACCTTAGTTCAAGGGATTTCACGTCCTCTAAAGTTTCACTTAACAGTATCCCATAAGCAGCCTTTTTATTGTCAGACCATTGCCTGATTTTAATATAATAAAACAAAGTGTGCGTTAATATTTAATAGGCTGTGCCCTCCTTTTGCTCTCGGCATGTTAAGTAGAGTAGAATTTAATATTTCAGGTGCAGGGGTCAGCCCTTTGTGGGAGAATATTTAGGATTTTCAGACCAGCGGGCCAAAGGGTTTTTATATAAGTGCTTCCACGTGAGGGGACACCAGCGCTCATGTTGGTAAAATTCAGAACTGGGCGCTCCAGCCCCCGGCCATGGCGGGAGGGGGACCTAGGGCTGCTACATCACCAGCCTTTTTTTATTTTGAGAAAAAAGTCTGCAAAAGTTGGACTGGCTGGGACATGGGGTCCTGCCCCCATCTCCCAGAGTTCTGGGGTGACAGGCATGTGCTACTGTGCCCAGCATGACAGTTTCTTCACAGGGACAATGTTTTACCTAATTAGATACCAGTAATGGTCACCATCACCAGGGCAGCCCCTGCGCTGTTCCTACTGTGTAGAAATTTAGGGCTGGAGGGGGCTCCATAGTGACCTGAGATCAGAGCTGGGGTACAGAAAGCACCCCGCAGGCTGGCGAGCAGGAAAGCAGGTCCACTGCCTGCCGTGGACTCTTGACCGCATCCTGCTGTTGAGACAGCCCAGGTCCCTTTGGGTGGAGACACCTCTGGCTGTAGTTCCGCTCTGAGGACGTGCGGTGGCATGAATGGGGTCAGGTAGACTGACCTGCCAGCAGGTCCCTGTGTGGCCCCTTCTCCCTTGAGAGGGAGGGGACAGTCGTGTTGCTTCTGGCTTGTGTCCCTGTCCTGGCCGGGTTAGAGCCACAGAGGAAGTTCGGTGCTCAACCTCAGGGACCTGCCCTTCCTCCAAGGAGGAAGTAGGAGCTGCTGGCAGCTGGGCTCTTCCCATATGAGGGGCAATGCTGGGTGGGCTGCAGGGGTGCACCCAGCTACATGCTGTCACTGTCCCCTGGGGAGTGGCCAGGGTCCCGTCACCCTTCAGCTGAGAAGACACCCTATCCAGCCCCCAGGCCTGGAGACTCCGCTCGGTGGGCAGTACCCACCGTGCAGCTAAGGTTTTAGATCCTGGACCTTGTGTAGAACAAGGTGAACACACCAGTGGGCCACGGCCAGCTGGCAGCCACTGCAGTCTCTGAACAGCAGCTGGCCTGTCCCCTGAGACAGGGCTGCCGTGTCCTCCGGCCTCCAAGAACCCCAAGGGCCACAGGCTCTGTGGCTCTGCAGATCCCCATCGGGTGTGGCCAGCATGGAAAACTCAGTCACAAGGCGTGATTCATGGTAAGAAACTGCCCAGTTCCCATTGTGCTAGGAAGTAAAAGGTTTGGAACGCAGGCAGGCAGTTTGTCACTTGCAGCAGGGAGCCACAGCCACGCAGCCAAAGAACGACATAACCACACCCAAACCCTCTACTCTAGGAGGGACGGGGGCGGGGGCTAGAAACTCTGCTTTGGTTCCTCTTACTAAGGAGACTGTACCCTGGCGTACATGAATTCCAGCACTAAGATTACAAATTCAAACCAACCTGGGCCACTTAGGGATTTAGCAAGACTTTGTATCAAAGTACAAAAAAACAGACGTGCTGGGAGTGGTGGTGTACACTGTAATCCCAGCACCCGGGAGGTCGAGGCAGGAGGGTTGCCACCAGTTCAAGGCCAGCATGAACTGCATTGTGAGACTTATTCAAAAACACCGAAAAAGCAGCGGTGCAGCTCAGAGGGAGCCCTGGGCTCCATCGTGGGACGGGGGAAGGCACTTGCACCGGCCAGGCCCCTCCTTCCGCCACCGCTGCTTTTCCACAGGGTGGGAGGCGGCCTCCCTTTCCGTCTGGGTTCTGCCCTGTGCTTTGGGACCCTGCCTGCCTCCCCCGAGGCCGGGCCTCTCCTGGTGGCCTCGGTGTCCCCAGCGTGCACACTCATGCCCCGAAGTGGAGCTGGTGTGAGGAGGCCCTGGGATCCGTGTTGAGTGCAGCAAAAATGAAAATAAAATAAAAATTTTAAAAGTTTTGCTTTCAGGTTGACAACCAGAGATCAGGCTGGGTGCCCCTCCCAGTCCCGTGGGACATGCTGTGACTGCCCGCCGGGGTAGATATGAAGTGGCAGGGCTGGTGACAGGTGGCTGCCTCCCCTAGCCGTGGTGGCCCTGTGGGACTGGCAGGGCAGTATGTGTGCAGCTCAGGGGTCATTTTCAGTCCCACCCTTAGCCCTGAAAGTAGCTGGGTTCGGCAGTGCATACCTGGGACCCCCCCACACACCCTACCCCCGAACTCTAAGAGGCTGAGGCAGGAGGACTGCAAGTTCCAGCCCAGTCTGCACGATAACAATTTAGCAAGATCCTGTCTCAAAATTGAAAATAAAAAGGAGCTGGGGATCTGGGGGTGTAGCTTGGTGCAAAAGCACACCTTCAATCCCTAGTGCTGCAAAAAGAAAGGAAAAAAGAGGCGGCCAAGTCCCCACTGTCAGCTGAGTCCCATGGATGGGGAGGTGTTGAAGCAGAGATATGGCTG
This sequence comes from Hydrochoerus hydrochaeris, assembly GCA_004027455.1. Taxonomy (NCBI): domain Eukaryota; kingdom Metazoa; phylum Chordata; class Mammalia; order Rodentia; family Hydrochaeridae; genus Hydrochoerus; species Hydrochoerus hydrochaeris. The sequence continues at coordinate 140,095 of PVLA01002756.1, read as the reverse complement.
GTACAGTGGGCTCTTGCCACCCCACTGCCCCGTGCTCGGGTGCATGCATCCCTCCTCACCAGAGTCCCTTGCAGTGCCGGAGGAGGCAATAGAAGCCTCTTACCTTCAAAGCCCCATGGTCAGCCAGGTGCACCTGTGGTCCCAGCTACTCCAGAGGCTGAAGCAGGAAGATGGAGAGTTCAAGGTCAGCCTAGGCAATTTAGCAAGTCCTTTTCTCAAAAACTCAAGGAGAGCTGAGCGTGTGGCACACACCTGTCAGCCCAGCACTCTGGGAGGCTGAGGCAGGAGGATTGCCACAAGTGCAAGGCCAGCCTGGGCTACACAGTGAGATCCTGTCTCAAAAACCAATCAACCAACCTCAAGAAGAGGGGGTGTAGGTAGAGCACCTCAGGAGAGCACAGCAGAAGCGCAACAGTGGACGAAGATGATGGCTCTCTGCCCGCCGCTGTCCAGGGAGTGCGACCCTCCTGGCAGGAGTCCGAGAATCAGGCCTGGCCGGGACCCCTCCTGCCTGCTGCCCGCCATCAACAGCTGAGCGTTGAGGGCCCAGTGCTGACCTGGGAGCCGAGACCAAGTCCTGCACCTCAGGATTCCCAGTGTCTCCGGCGGGATCCGGAAAGGCGCGGGCTACAGACAGGGAGAGCCCAGGCTTCCCACATTCAGGCACGAAGGGCCCCTGACCAAGATGAAGCCCCTGACCCAGCTGGGGCTTCATCTTGGGGCTCCCAGGGGAGATTCAAGGGCCACTGCAGGGCACCAGTGCCCAAAAGATGCCACAGCAAGGGCAATGACCAAAGCAAGAGTGATGCCACCCCCACACGCTCGGAATGGGACACTGACCACGGATACTGGGGGCAGGAGGTGGTGACAGGAAGCCTTCCTGGAAGCAGCGAGCCAAAGCCAGTTGTCCAGAAGCAAATGCCACGTAAGGCTTGGATGTGACCAAAAATCACGTTGCTGTGGGTGGGTGACTGAGACAGGGACTCCCAGGGCTTATCTGACCCGCAGGCCTGATAACGGTATTTGCGGTATTTGCGGACATTGTCCGCCCTCTCCCCACCCCGCCAGAGCGTCACTGCAGGAAGGCAGGGCCAGACTCTATTGTGTTCCTGCTGCTGCCCTGTGACCTCGCACTGTCTGGCATACAGCAGGTGCTCAGTAAATACTCCCATGTGCACCAAGGGGGAAGGTCCTGAACTCTCCAGTGAGGTGCAAGCTTCTCATCCCTCCTCGTCACGGGCTCGCGACCAGAGCTCTCTGCCCACCCGCTGTGTGGCCCCGGGCGGGTTCCACACCCTCTCTGTTCTTCTGTGCCAGCCCTCCCACTGCCTGTCCTCGCAGATTCCAGTTTGGCTACGCTGTTCCAGCCCCGCTGCCGGGAAGAGCGGAACGAGGCCCCGTCCGCCAGCAGAGGGCGCCCGCGCGCTGAGAACCGACGCCGGCTCCGGTCGGTGTCCAGCCGGCCCGCAGCTGGGCAGGACAAGGGGACGGATGGGGACCGAGGTGGCTGCCGGGAGGGGCCAGGGAAGGGAAGGGGGAGGGGGAGGCGTGCCAGGCCCGGGGACCCTGGCTGGGTCTGCACCGGAGAGGCGCAGGACACCGGGACGGCCCTCCGTTCCCGAGATGCGGGGATGAAAGCTTTTTAATTGTTTATTGATTGCTGTACTTTTGCACAGAGCTACATCCTTGACCCTCTTTATTTTTTACTTTGAGTAAGGGTCTCTCTAGATTGCTAAATTGCTCAAACTGCACTGAAATTGTAATCTTCCTGCCTCAGCCTCCCAGGTGTGTGCCACAGCACCCAGCTGGGTTTTGGGGGGTTTTTGTTTTGTTTTGTTTTGATTTGAATTGTGGGTGTTGTTGGTGGTATTATTATTGTTTTTGGAGACAGGGTCTCACCTTTGTAGTTCAGGCTGGCTTTAAACTCACAGCAACCCTCCTGCCTCAGCTTCCCAAGTGCTTTTCTATTTCTAAAGTCCAGCTGCTGACCCTGAGCACCTTCCCCCTTTGGGGAAGGGGTTCCTCCTGGCCCTGCCAGCCCCTCGTCCCACCCCCTCTCCACTGGGTGCTGAGCCTATCTGGAGTCCCGGCAGAGCTTTCACCCGTTAGGGCAGCCAGCACGCAGTAGGGCCACAGTGCCTACTGTGTGGCCAGCCCCTTGCTGGAGACTCGGGCCGGCGCCAAAGGCTAACACCTGTCCTCTGCAGGGCTCCGGGACAGTAGCCGCGGGAGTGACACCCAGGCCACTTCCCAGGCACCAGACGGACCGGGAAGGAGCAGGGAGGAAGAGGGCAGCGCCTGTCAGGGCCTCCCAGAGGTGGTGGCCTAGTGAGCCTGAGCACCAGGGACAGAGCCTGGTGGGGACAGTTTCAGGCGAGACGACAGCAAGAGACAGCCCCTGGGGAAGGGACATGTGTCCCATGTTCACGTGCTAGTGGGGTGCTCGGGGAACAGACGGGTAAATGCACATGTCAGGGAGGTGGTGGCCTCGGCAGCCCCAGCACTAGCCCCGGCCCCTGGGGGAAGCGTCCCTACCTGGCAGGACCAGCCCGGGTAGGCAGGGGCTCTTCCTCCCCCACAGCAGGTGCCGGGGCCCTGGGGACATCTCAAGCCTGGTCCAAATCCCAGCTCCTGGCCATGCTGACCTGGTGACCCAGGCACCCCACCCCCTGGCACCCAGCCATGGGTTCCTGGAATGCAATTCTTTCTCTTCCCAGATAATGGCAGGCCCAGGAGGCTGGGCCGGCCACTTCCGGCCACACTGCCCTCTGTCTTCCTGACCCTTGGCTTCGCCAGCCTCACACTGCAGTTGGAGGCCTCAGGTCAGCCCAGCGCCCAGCCACCCCTCCCACCCCGGCCGGAGACTCCCAACTTGCGCTGGGCTCTGAGATTCTGGCTGTGCAGTGGCAGCTCTGTCCTGGGAACTCCAGCTGAGGGCCAGCTGAGGGCCAGCCATGACATCCAAAGGGCCCTGCCTGCCACAATTCACACAGTGATTCCAAACTGCAGCACCTCCTGGCATCCCAGGCCCACGCTTCCAGACCCCATCATTCCACAGATGCCTGCTGAGCAGGGCACACAGCAGGGGACAGCAGGGGACAGCAGGCAGAAACCCTGTGCTCGTGAAGGGGCTGTTCCAGTGGTGCTGACGGGCACTGGATAGACTGGGGTAGGGGAGACAATAAACCACAAATGAACAGTGACACACACCTGTGACCTCAGTGCCCGAGAGGCTGAGGCAGGAAGGATTGCCACAAGCTCAAGGCTGGCTTGGAACTATACAGGGAGACCCTGTCTAAAACAAAACAAACAAAAAATAGAGGAAGAATATCGGGTGTGGATAGTATTATCCTAAAAGGAAATAAGGAGGGGCCTGGAACGCTGTTGAAAATTGAAGCAGGGGCCCTGGAAGGAGACTTCTGAGAGAGGATCTGAAGCAGAGAAGGGGGTGAGGTCATGCTGACGTTGAGGCCGTGGAAACAGCCCATGCAAAGGCCCTGAGGCCGACACGTGCTGGGCTTGGAGACACTGCCAGGAGGCCAGTGTGAAGGGTGGGGAGGGGCCCAGGGACAGGGAAGTGGCTGCAGCAGACCAGGGGCTGGAGGGACCTGCTGGCCCTGCGTTCTCTTGAAAGGAGAGAAGGCCGGAAGCTGATTCCGAGGTGAATGTTTTCCACAGAAACCTCGCTTCTCCCTCTTGGAGTTTGTGGAACCTGGAGTCTCCGAGGGAGGCCGCAGCACCTGCTGGTGGGCAGCTTTCAGGGAACAGAGGACCTGGGTCCCAAGCTGCAGCCCGAGACCACAGAGGTCAGGCAGGTGCTAAGTGAAGCCCATGGGCCCCAGACGGCCAGTCCAGAGAGACCAAGAGGCTCCAGAGAGGCCCTCGTGGACACGGAGCCGAGGTCCACATTGAGCCCTGGGGCAGTGTGACAGGAAGGAGGAAGGACACCTTTGTCCCCATTGACCAAGAGGCCCCTCCTGCCAGCACCACCCACTGGGACCCCAGACCACAAAAGGGCAAATCCCACCACAGGACGAAATTGAGGCCCAGAGAGGCTGAACGACTTGCTCAAGCCCACACAGCTCTGGGCTGCAGAGCAGAATTCAGCTCTGATCCGCGTAACCCAGAGCCAGGGGCCTCCACTGCCCACACCTCAGCCCGCCAGCAGGGTGAGCCCTGCTGAGGCCAGTGTACACCCCAAACTGGCAGACACCACTAGCCTCTCACAGCCTCCCCAGCTGGACTTTGGCCTGGCCCCATTTTACAGAAAAGGACACTGGGGCTCAGAGAGGTGACGAATGGGTTCAGGGTGGCCCAGCAGAGATGCGATCCCAAGGTCATTGGCTCAGCACCCAGCACCCAGCACCTAGCACCCAGCACCTAGCACCCAGCACCCAGCACTGTTTGGTCTAGAGGTGTCCTTCAGGCTGGGCCTGGGGCCTGGGGCAGATGTGGGTGAACCAGGACTGAGGACAGAGGTCAAAGCTCCCCTGCCCTTCCTTCTCCAGTGACTCACAGAGCCACCCTAGCTGGGGGGACAGGGGCTTGGTCACAGCCACTTCACAGAAGAGGAGCCCACGGCCCCTGCCCATTCTTCAGGGACCCTTGGAGTACTGGAAGGAGCCCAGTGACCCTGAGGGACCTTGAGCAAGGTGCTGGCCTGTGTCACCTCAGCCTGGCCCAGGGAGCCCTGCCCCCTGCCCCTCAGGGATGAGCCACCAGCCCCAGCCAGGCCAGCCCTGAGGCTGATGGCTGTGACATTGTACCAAGGACAGTTATTCCCAAGGAACCATCAACATATGACCCTAAGCTTGGCAGGGCAGGGGCTCCAGGGGGACACCAAGCGCAAGCCAGTGGGGCAGCAGGTCACCAGTGTGCACGGTCACCTCTGTCCCCACGGCCTGCTTGGATGTGTCCCGAGCCAGCCCTGGCCAGCCAGGCCTTGTTGGCCTGAGCTCATGGACGCCTCGCACAGCCCTGGGTCTGCTGCGGGGGTGTGGGGCCCAGAGAGGGACGCCACACCTGGCTGGCCACCACATCCATGGGGTTATCTGCTGTCAGAGGGGCAGCTGCCGCACCTGCCCTCGGAGGGCCCGTGACAGTGCAGGCTCCTGGTCTGGGGGACCAGCTGTGACTGCATGTGTGGGTAAGACGTGGGCCCAAGGGTTCAAATCCAGGCCCCTGAATCACCACCTGTCCCCATCTGTGACACGTCGGACACTAAGAGTGGCTTCGCCTGTGCCACCACAGGGTTCCCTCTGTGCACAGCAGAGGTCAAGCCCCAAAGGCCTCGGTACAGGGAGGAACCGGGAGGCAGGGACGGCGCCAGCGCCCACTGCCCGCCATCCGGGTACCACCCACATCCATCGATCTGTCTTCCCGACCCCGAGGGCCTGATATGGTGGTGACGCCACACAGGACACGGAGGACATGCAGGAAACACATCCATCCTCCTCAAAAACCCCAGAGGAGACAGAACAGCATCTGGGTCCCTCCCTCCAGCCCATGTGCTGGGACACTGGGGACCTCATTGGTGTCACACCCGGGGCTGCCGAGGACGCTGCTGGTCCTCCTCGGCTCAGCCGCCCCACCCGGGGCCCAGCCCAGCTGCCTCCCGCCCAGCGCCTCACCCCGCCCCTCACCTGTGTGTGCCCGCCTGTCCCCTCTGGCTGTTGACTCCTGTGACTGAAGCCGGGACGCAAGGTCCACTTCAGCAACGGGCACAGGGAGTTGTGTCCGTGAGAGAGAAACTCGTGGCTGTGATGCTGGGAAAAGTCGCAGGAACAGAGGTGGCGCCACAGCGGCAGAGGCTGGGCCAGTGTGTCACCTAAAGCTGCTCGGTCACCTTTACCACAGCCCTGTGACAGATGAGGGCACAGAAATGTTAAGCAGCTTGGCTAATGTCACACAGCAAGCGGAACGGCAGAGTCGAGTGGCTTCCGGGCCCTGATCCCTACCTCTGCCCTGTCCTCACCAGGGAGCGGCTCTCGGGTCTGATCTTCACCATTTGTATTCTCCAAAACTTAGGAAATTAGAGCCATTGTTGGGATGCAGATGGTTGCTAAGGTGACAGGTGGCAGGTGACATCTGTGCCACCACCGTCCTGCCAGCCCTGGACACTGCCAAGGGTCCTGGTTTATGGTGGGCTCCCGGAGCAGGGCAGAGAGTCCGCCGGAATTTCACGCCCCTCCTTCCTTGAGTCAACTTCAAAACCCTGCCCATCTGAGCCCTGCTTTGAGTCCAGTCATTTTATGAGCATGAAATCTAAGCCTGCGTCCCTCCAAGGGTGTTGAGTTTGGCGGATGAGGTGGCCCTGTGAGGTCCCCCGGACAGGGCAAGGGTCGGGGCTTGAAAAGCTCTGAGCCAGCCAAGTCCAGTGGATTCATAGCACTCGCTCTCTCTGTCTCTGTCTCTCTCTCTCCTTTTTTTTGAGACAGGGTCTCACTACATAGCCCAGGCTGGCCTCAAACTTCAGATCCTCCTGCCTCAGCCTCCTAAGTGCTCAGACTACAGCCATGGGCCACGACACAACCAGCTCTTACCTCTCTTAGCCTCCTGTGCACTGGGTTCTCTGCCAGCTCACATCGGCTGCCACTCCACAACGGCCACACACAGTCAGAGGTGACCTTCCCTCCAACCGCAGATGGGGAAACTGAGGCTTGGCAAAACAGCACTCGGCAGGCAGGCAGGATCTCTTCTTCTGAATCCTGCTGCTCTCAACCTCCCCAGCGCAGCCCGAGACTGAGGGCAGGCAGTGCAGGGCTTCCTCCTCCCCCTGGCTTGGGGCTGCTCCTGAGGCTGCTAGTCAGCAGGTGACTCCCAAGGGCAGGGGTATGAGCCTCAGGGCTGCAGCTCCTGCGCAGGGATTCAGGTGGGAGAGACACCGGGTGCCGAGTGGGCTTCAGGGGCCAGGCTGGGGTCTGCAGCACCAGCCCCCTGCCCACCCCGGCCAAGCTGGGCACCTCACATCCACCCGGCAGCCCTGCTACACTGTGTCCAGCTCCCACCATGGCCGTGTGGGAGCCCCAGATACAGAGCCAACCCTGTACCCACTCACCCCAACATTAGGGAGAGTCCTAGCCTAGCTCTGTAATCCCATGGGGAGGCTGAGGCAGGAGGATCATTGCAAGCTTCAGGCTACCCTAGGGTACATAGTGAGTTCAAGACCAGTCTGAACTATGTGGTGAAACTCTGTGTTGGGAAAAAAAAAAAAAGACATGCATCTTGCTGAGTTCTGGGGACCAGAAGTCTGCCGCAGAGGGACCCCAGGCAGGGATATTCACCCCAAAGCTCTTGTCCTACCTACCTCTTCTGGACCTGGGGACGCCTGGTGTTCACATTGACAACACCATCCCTCTGGTCACAGTCCATGTCCCCAACAGCCTTCCATCTGTGTCCAACCCTCCCGCAGCCTTCTAGAACCGCACCTCAATCCCTCGGGATCTTTAACTCATGACTCTGCCAAGACTCTGCCAGTTTCCAAATACGGCCACACCCCGAGTTCCAGGTGGACGGGAATTTTGGAAAGGACACAATTCAAGCCCAAACAGGCACCAGCTGTGTGCTCCAGGTCCTGGGGACACAGTAGTGATCAAATCAGAGAGGACGGTCTCGCTGTGCACAGAGTTCCCAGGGCTGGGGTGGCAGGAGCAACTGTCACCGAAACGAGGCTTTAACTACGGCTGCCATAGGCTCTGCCACGAAACCCGGGGCCCGGGGCCACCCAGGGCCAGGCCCTCAGCGCCATGAAGATACCTGCTCACCCAGGCCTGTGCGTCCTGGGCCTCGGTCAGACCTCACCTCCTCCTGGAGGCCCCCTGGGCCCACAGGCTGTGTTGCTGCCCCCTTGGGGCTCCCAGGGCAGCAGGATGCGGTTTTATCTTACTGGGCTGCCCAGGTATCCCTTGGTGGCGGGTGCTGTGAGCTCCCAGGGGCACATTTCCACGCCTCCTAGTCCCGGAAGGTACATAGTACGGGGGTCCCCACATGCTGGGGGGTTGGGGAGGCCCCAGGACCCCTCCACCATTGCCCAAGTGCAGTTGGGCTGGGCCCTGGGCGGGTGGGCCTGGGAGGCCCACATCCCCAGCCTTCAGCATCCAGGTCACAGTCCCTGACACAAGGGCCCTGGTGAGGTGTCACTTGTCAACCCACTGGCATTTATTAGGTGGCCACTGTGTTCTAAGGCCCATCCTGCCCTCAGGGATCTGCGTGTGGCTGGTGACCCTGACAGATACCGGTTAGTGGGACATGGGGGAGGTCCCTGCAGAGGGTCAGCAGAGGCAGGATGCAGGGCGTGGGTACTCAGAGGGGACACACAGCAGGCCGGCTTCCTGGAGGAGGTGGCGAGTGTGCAGAGGGGCCTGCGCGGAGGCAGGGCTGGCAGGTGCTGGAGAAGGTCCACAGGCACAGGTGGCCCTGAATCAGCCCCAAGGACGGGGAGGGGCCCTGGCCAGGAAAGTCAGAGGCTGTGGGCAGGGCGAGGCTGAGCCACTACTGCCACCTGTTTTCTGGACGGTCCCAGGCATGGGTGGGGTTCGCCAACTGGGCCTCAGCCCAGCCGATGGATGCTGAGTGGTTCCCGAAGGTGTTGGGTAGCACCCCAGCCTTGATCTTCAGCACCCCACACCAAGGGATGCTCTAGAGGGTCTCTAGAGCCACCACAGCTCCCTGGGGTCCAATATGCTCAGCCTAACAAGCCCAACTGGGGCTGAGCCGGAAGGTGGCTGTGGACCAGCAGGAAGGCCCTCCTGTCCATCAGAGAGGACACAATTGATTGGTGGGCAGCTGGGAAACCTGGGGCCAGGCTCAGGCTCCCCGTGGAGCTGACGGAGGTGCTCAGAAGCAAGAGGAGAAGACAGAGGAAGCCTAAGCCCGGGAAGGGACCTGCCTGTTGGCTCTGTGACCCACGCGGGGTGTCGGGTGTGGATGGGAGGTGTGGGAGTCCCGGGGTGCAGGCCATGCTGGAGCCGGAAGCCTGATCCAGCTGCACAGGTGTGGCGCAGAGGATGCTGGGCAGCCTGCACTGGGACCCGGACGCCTGCCTCTGGCGGGCCCCCGGGGTGGCCTGGATGGGTGTGTGCAGGTTGGGAGGAAGCTCCGCTTTCTGACTTGGCAATTTCCTTTGCTTTATAAAGCTTCTCAGTGAATGTTTCTTTTGTAATCAGAAAAAAGTGGAAGCAAGACATGTCCCTGCTGGCTGGCAGTAGAGGGGACTTCAGAGCTGCTCCCTTGCCGCCGGCATCTGTCCCAAACCCCAGGGCGGGATGGGCAGGCACGGGCTATGGGGTGGGGAATTCACGGGGCTCCAGAGGAGGAGGGCAGCTCCACTACCACACGCCTGTGACCACAGCACTCTGGGAGGCTGAGACAGGAGGAAGCAAGTTCAAGCCCAGCTTGGGCAACTGAGCAAGACCCTCAAAACTTGGAAAAAAACCCAAAATCTGGTGACATAACTCAGTGGAAAATTCTGGTTCAATCCCTAGTACTGCAAAAAAGAAAGAAAGAGAAAGAAAGACAGGCCTTAAAAGAGCTGGAGGTGTGACTCCATCACACCTACTGAACTTGCTCCAGGCCCTGGGTTGGATCTCCAGTACCACAAAAACCAAAATTATAAACCAGGTGTGGTGGCTCACACTTATAATCCCAGCACTCAGGAGGCTGAGGCAGGAGGATTGTGTGAGTTTGAGGCCCGCCGGGGTTACAAAGTGAGCTCAAGGCCAGCCCGAACTGCATTAGCAAGACCCTGTCTCAAGGAGACAAATAAATAAATACCAAGCCTGAGTCCTTGAAGACACAAGCTCCCCACCCAGATTGGCCTGCAGCAGTGAGCAACTCCTTAGAGGTCACAAGGGATCTGGAAGCCCAGCCCAGTGCCCTCACCTGGGGGAACATGGAGAGCGCAAGGCTGTGGGGGGTCTCGGGGTGCTGTGAAGTGCAGAGAGCCAGGGGCAGAGCAGAGTGCATGTGCGTCTGTGCATGTGCGTGTGCGTCTGTGCGTGTGCATGTGTGTCTGTGTGTGTGTGCGTGTCTGTGCATGTGCGTGTGTGTCTGTGCGTGTGTGTGTGTGTGTGTGTGTGTGTGTGTGTGTCTGTGCATGCATCTGCATTTTGATACCATTTGTAAACACAAAACAAAGTAGGAAAGAGAAGATCTGTGTGAATTTGCTTGTGGGTCCTCAGACAATCTCTAGAAAGTACCAGAAGTCCTTGTCACCAGGCAGGCTAAGCTCGGGAGCAGGAATCTGTTTATTTTCTCCCACCTCAGTTATTATTACAAAATAGCTCAGGCCAGCAAAGGAAACACAGAACATGGTCCCCCAACCCTTCCTAAGACAGAAAACATTCCACAGTACCCTCGTGGGGGCACAGGCCAGTGCGAGCAAACCCAGCTACTCGGGAGGCAGAGGCAGGAGGATCACAAGTTCAAGGCCAGAGATTAATGAGACCCTGTCTCGAAATAAAATAAAATAATAAAATCTGCTGGGGGCAGCTCAGCGGTTGAATGCTGGCCCAGCATGTGCAAGTTTCTGGATTTAATCCCCAGCACCAAAAACACAAGGAGAAAATACCATTTTGGCTAGAGTGGGCCCCACGGACCCCGGTGAGACCCCCACTCAGAGGAGCCACCGTACTGCCCCTGGGCTGCTCCTGCCGGTGGCTCATGCAGCACCCCGTCTCTGCAGCCTCTCCTGAGGACAGAGCACGAAGGGCGGTCCTCTCCTGGCCGCCGGGCACTGGCTCTTCCTGGCAGAGCCCGGAGCAGGCGGGAGCAGGATCGGGCTTCTCAGGCCCGCGCTCGCCTGGCTTCGGCAGGCCGGGCCGGGGCTCTGAGCCAGCAGCAGGCTGGAGCCAGGCGGCCTCCGGGGCCTCCCGCAGCCGCTTTTGATAAAGCCCCTCTGTGCGCGGGGGTGGGGGCCCGGCCGGCTGGAGCCAGCGCACATCTGGAGCCCAGCACAGGCCCGGGGCAGCCGGCACGGCTGACAGCGGCGCCACCCGGAGCCACACGCCCGGCCCTGGGTAAACATGCCCGCGCCCACCCAGCGGCTCACCTTTCGCCCACAAGGCTGCCTTTCTTCTCGGACCCAGGCCGAGGCCGCTGTGGACATTCCTCCCGGGCACAGGGCAGAACAGACCACTGACCTCAAGGCTGGACCAAAATCCGAATCCAGGCACTGGTAGAGATGGAGGGGGCCTCGGAAAATCACCTACTATGTGCCAGGCACCAGTGTGACTCAGACTCACTGGGAAGGGACATGCACTCTGGAGCTGGAAGGCCCGGTTCAAATTCTGGCTTCAGCTGTGTGACCTCAGGTAAGTCACTCAACCTCTCTGAGCCCTGAGCCCTGGTTCCTCACCTCCCTAACACAAGGCAGCACAGTTAGAGGTTCCAGGAGCACAGTAACTCACCGGCTGCACCCCTGGCCTTCTATGGGCTCATCCATCTGGGTGGGGCACCAATTACCTCTTCATCTGCACAGGGGACAGTAGCCTCAGGTAGCCAGACCAGGCCGTGCGCGCACACAATCCCAGCACTCAGGAGGCAGATGTAGGGGGTTGTATTGAGTTCGAGGCCACCCTGGGCTACACAGTGACACCCTGTCTCAATGAAATCATCAGGTACCAGTCCTGTCGGGTATCAGGGACACGCCGTGAGAATGGGCACAGGGAGGGCACAGACAGGAAGCCAGGGCAGCTCCCTGGGGGAGGTCATGTGCAGTCGGGAGGGGAAGCCAGGCTGGAGCAGCGCTCGTACTTCCCAGGGCCACAGTTTGGCCTCCCTGCCATCCTTCCAGGTCTGTCCTCGAGGCGTTCCCATTTTACAGAGGTGCAAACTGAGGCCCAGAGACTGGAAAGATTGTACTCACTCAGAGTTGGGCCGGAGCCCAATGCAGCACCGACAGTGCCTCCCAGCCCTGCCTTTTCTCCTCCCTCTGAGCGGCACTGCCACTGTGTGGAATCCCCAGAGCTGGAGCAAACCCAGCACCAGCCCACCAGGAGCCCTCTTGACCCCGCTCCGTCCCCCAGCCCTTCTGGGCCTCGGTTTCCCTCCTCCGAGCAAGGGGCTCGGCCTCTGCAGCTCCTTCCGTCTGGGCCCCTGACTCAGGCAAAGTGCATGCGATGCAGCTGAGGCCGGCTGGCGGCCAGGGGGTCCTCCACCTGCTGCCGCCCCCAGCCCCTCGTGAACCTGCTCGCCAGGCTGGAGCCAGCCACCATCTGGAGCGACGGGCTGTTTATGGAGCCAGGCGGCGGCGGCCCTGGCCCTGACCCGGCCAATCTGGAAGCGATTAACGGCCGGGCTGCGGAGCGTTTGGAGTTCTCATCAGTCGGCTGGGACCCCCCCACCCTGCTAACCCCACACCCGCACTGCCTGGAGCCGTGGCGGCTGCGGTGGAGGGGGCTCTGCAGAGCCCCCCCTGCAGGGCTGCAGCTCGAACCTGCTCCAAGGCTGGGAGCTGGGAACAGCAGCGGCAGTGTGGCGGTGACAAGACTGGGCCACACACAGGCCAGGACGCAAGGGTGGGGCAGGGGACAGTGGAGGGCTTTCCCTGGGAAGGGAGGGAAACTTTGCAGGATTTCTTGCATGACACTCCATGGTGAGCCTCACGGGTCCAGTGAGCTGGGAGCCCCGTGGCCAGGGTCGCGGGTCCTCTGCCATGCAGGGCATAGCACACCATCTGCGTGTCCTGCCTCTACCCCCCGGCGCCCCTCACACACCCGTCACGCCCCTGCCTCTGTGCCATGGATTAATCTGCTCCGAGAGCAACAATACAGGGTACCACGCCTCCTGAGGGGTCAGCACGGAGTCCACACAGGCGAGGTGACCCCATCCAGAGGCCCTGTCACCATCGTCACCACCCGTTAGGCTGAGCAGGTGACGAGGTGTGGAGCTGAGGCTCCTGCCCACCTCCTGCGACAGCAGAGCTGAGACTCTGGGCCCAGCCATGAGGTCCCCAGGCCTCCTGCCTCTCTCTGGGCTCCAGAACATTCTGAAGCAGGAGGGCGGTGGGAGAGGCCTCCTGACCGCTGCTGGCCCGCTTCCATCTGGGGCTGGCGGGAAGCACGCTGGGAGTGGCCTGGCGGGATGTCCCCGAGTGACAGGGAAGCAACGTTCCCAGAAGGGGCCTGGTCAGTCACAGCGGTGCTCGGCCAGGGGCCAGGGACCCGGGGCCCAACTGTCCTGCGTACGGAGGAGCTTCTGACCCAGGTCTCTGCTCACTATCACGTCCTGGGCCTTTTTCCAAGAAACCTGGGTGGCCCAGCAGATCGGGGTGTGCGGCTCCCTCAGCCCCGCACCCACCGGTTCCCCACTAAGTGGACAGGACACTGTCCCTTCAGCCTCCCACTTCCACTGTCCTCTTTCCTGTCCATACTCCAGCTACAGCCAGGGCAAACTCTGTAACACCTAAATGCAAGCTATGTGTGGTGCCACAGGCGGGGAGTCCCATTTACTCAGGAGGCTGAGGCAGGAAGATTGTGAGCTTGAAGCCAGTCTGGACAATGTATTGTTATTATTTTTTATTGTTTGCTTGTCTTGTTTTTGTTTTTTGGTACCAGGGATTGAACTCATGACCCCACGCTTGCCAGGCAGGCACTTATGCCACTGAGCTATATTCCTGGCCAAGTCTGGACTATTTAGTGAGACTGTATAAATTAAAAGGGATTGGAGACACAGCTTATTGGTAGAGCACTTGCTTGGCATGCACAAGGGCCTGGGTTCAATCCCAGTCCCCTAAAAAAGAAAGAAAACAAAGGAAGGACCGGGGATTCGGCACAGCGGCATGAGCGCCCGCCTGGCAAGCACAAGGTTGTGAGCTCAGTCCCCAGTACCAAAAAAAAAAAGGAGGAGGAGGAGGAGCAGGAGGAGGAGGAAAAGAGGAGGAAGAAAGAGCTAAATCCTCGGCCGAAAAGCTTCATTGTCGACACACCTGAGACAGCTGAGGTCTGTCTGCCCACTCTGGGTGTCCAGCAGGGACAATGATGGTGGCTAGAAGGTGGCGCTTCCTGTGCCAGTCCCTGGGAGATGTGCTTTCCATGGGTGCAAGCGTTTGAGCCTCAGCACAGCCTCCAAGGAGGGGGGCTGCTTCCCTGCTTCCCCATTTCATGGATGAGGAAACTGAGGCTAGGAGTTGGCGTGTGACCTGCCCAGCCATAGGCCAGCCCAGATCCAGGAAGGGACACCAGGAGATCACACATGGCCGCGGGGTCCAGATGGAAGGTGAAGTCAACCTGTGAGAGAGGGGACCGCACGGGGGTCCAGGAGGTGGCTCGGGGGTCCCCAAGGACCTCCCTCGGCATCGGGGCCTAGGGATCAAACACCATCTCGTTCCCTTTTGTGAGCTAAAATAGTCTCTGACTTTGAGAGGCCAGGTCACCGCATCACCCAGTGACTAACGGTGAGCGTGTGGCGGAGCTTTGGCCAGCTCCGCCTGGCCGTGGAGGGGGGACCCCCACAGGGCACCCCCCAGCCTCCACCCCCACCCCGGTTCCCTGTGATGCGGCTGTGGTAGCATTTGGCAAGCTGGGCTTCCCACAGTTACAACAGTCCTGTGAATCTGCCAGCTGGGCAGGGCTGTGCTGCCTCTGCCACCCGGATCCCTCCCCACAGCCTGGCCGGGCCCCCCTTACCCTGGCCGCCTGCTTGACACCAAGGGGCCCTTGTATCCGAACTCAAGGCAGCGCCAGGCTGCAGGCACAGCCGGTGCTCAGCAAGCACAGTGCGTGGGGGCCTGCGGGAGTGCGAGGGCCTGCGGGGGGGGGGGGTGCGTGGGGGCGGGCAGCACAGTGCGTGCAGATTGAGCCAATGGAAACCTGAACAAGCCTGAACACATCAATTGCAACTATGTTATTTTTTATTCTGAGACAAGAGTTTTGCTAAGTTTCTAAATTGCCCAGGCTGGGCTTGAACTTGTCACTTTCAGGCCTCGGCCTCTCAGAGCGCTGGGATTGCAGGCATGCAGCCCCATACACCACTTTGCAGGAATTATGTGTTCATCCCTCCTTCCTTTCCACAGACAGGGAACTCCTCCTGCGCGCCAGGCACTGTGCTAAGTAAGGGACTCGGTGGTGAACAAAAAGACCAAAGCCCTGAGCGCTGGGTGCTGGCCGCGCCGTGGAGGAAGCCGGCTACAGAGCAGGTGCCGCCACAACCACAGCCCGGGGGAGGCCAGGTGCTGTCACCCGGGACAGCAGGCGGTCTCCTCAGAGGGGACCCTGCAGCACTGAAGCTCCTGACACTGAGTCCTGAGAGACGGGGACCTTCCTGGGCAGCAGGACACGAGTTATGAGAGAGGAAACCCAGGGCCTCCCAGCCAGGAAAGGTCCTGAGGAAGTGACGCTGGCCGAGCCCACCTGGAGCGGATCCCCGGCCTTCGGGTTGGGGGAGGAAGAGTGTTCCCGGCAAGGGCACGGCGGGGCACAGGCAGGAAGGCTGTCACCGCCCCTCGGAAGCCGGTGACATGGCCAGGTGCCCCCGGCCTTGGCTTCTTCCATGGAAGCCATGTGGGAATTCTCAGGCCGGCGCCAGCAGGTGCCCCTGGAGGGTGGCACCCGTGGAGTCTGGGAGCCGCCAGGCTGGTTCCTCATCTGTGAGGTGGGGACCCATTAATGCCTTCAGCTCACTGCTCCATCCTGAGCCCCAAATCATCCTCTCCAGGGGGTGGGTGACACAGACACCCCAGCTCCAGTCTTTTGATGGGCTTGGGAGGAAATGACAGTGAGCCTCATTCAAAACAGTAGGAAACTAGGGCACAATGTCAGCAAGAAGAGGAAAACATGCTAGTATATACCTGTAACACCAGCACTCAGGAGGCTGAGGCAGGAGAATCACTGTGAGTTAGAGGCCGGCCTCGGCTACATAGTGAGACCTTATCTCAAAAGAAAAGAAAGGAAAAGAAGAAAAGAAAAGAAAAGAAAAGAAAAGAAAAGAAAAGAAAAGAAAAGAGGGGAGGGGGAGGAGAGGAGAGGAGAGGAAAAGAGAAGAGGAGAGAGAAACCAAGTGTGGTAGTGCATGTCTGTAATCCCAGCATTTGGGAGGCTGAGGCAGGAGGATCTTGGCAAATATGAGACCAGCTTGGGCTACAAAGTGAGCTCAAAGTCAGTCTGAACTGCATAGCCAGACCCTGTCTTAAAAAAAAAGGCAAAGAAAGAAAGAAAAGAAAAGGCATATGCGAGGCCCCAGGCCTGACCCCAGCACTGCGCTCTCACTGGGTCCTGGCCCTGCCAGGGCCTTAGGTCTCTGTCCAGGAAATAACAGGTGAAGTTGGGGTCAGGACCTGGTGACCCCTCCCTTAGGTCATTGGCTCCAAAGTACTTCTTGTTCTGTCCTCATAATGAGCTCACTTGACAGTGGGGGAAACTGAGGAACGTAGAAGGGAATCGATGGCCCCGATCACGGCCTTGGCCTCCTGAGGTTCTGCACACCGTCCGTCCACTGCCTGGAGACTCCTGTGCCAGGACACTGGCTGGGAAACCTAATAATGTTGGCTGGGAGGGGGACAGGAGCAAGGACAGAGAGAAAACCCAGGGGTCGGCAGGGCTGTGGCTGCTGAGGGCAGCCCAGAGCCCTCCTCGGGCCCCACCGGCCAGCTCCAGAGGGTGGAGCCACGGGAAATCTCACATGGCTCAGGCCTGGGTCCCAAACAAACAGGAAATGCCAGGCGGTCCCCACCCAACGTCACGGAAAGACACAGTGGCCGCGGGGCTCCCAGCACCGCTGGCCTTGGGCAGGGCCTTCCCTTCTCGGGGCCTCCCCATCGCCAGTCCCACGCCGTGGGGCAACGGGCCGTGCCACCCTCCCGGGGCTATGCCCCTTGGGGGCGCAGATTTCTCTCCTATAAAATGAGGAGCAGGGAGCCGGGCATGGTGGCTCACGCCTGTAATCCCAGCACTCGGGAGGCTGTGGCAGGAGGATCATTGTGAGTTCGAGACCAGCCTGGGCTACAAAGTGAGCTCAAGGCCAGCCTGAACTGCACAGCGAGACCCTGTCTCAAAAAGACAAAAAAAAAAAAAAAAAAATGAGCAGGGCCATGGCCAAGCCCTGGGCACCCCCAGCAGGGACAGCCGGAGGGCCCGGCTCTGGAAACGCCGCTGGGCCAGGGCCTTCACCACCTCCTATGCCTCAGTCTCCCTCTTGGTGAAATAGGAGGGGCCTTGCCCTCGCTGTACCGGGACGCCCACCTGCAGGGACTGGCTGACACTGACGGGGTGGCCAGAGGTGTGACACCGGCACCAGAGGCCTGGAGCATGTGACCCTCGGTCCCGAGTTGGTGGGGGAGGGCTGGGCCAGTCAGGGTGGGTGGCGGGAATGGGAGCCAGGGTGGGACAGGGAAGGAGGGTCACTCCCCTGCCAGGCCTACAATGTGTGGGCCTCACACCTGCTGGCCTGGAGCCATAACCCCTTGCAAGCGGCGCAGCCCGGAAGATCAGAGAGGCACAGCAACTCGCCTAAGGTCACACAGCAGTGTGGCCACCACTGGGGTAGGGGGAGGAGCAGGTGTGAATGGAAAGGAAGCCCTGTGTCAGGTCCACGCTGGGGGGCAGGTGGCAGGTTGCTTTGAGGCGGTAAAGGTGCCATGGACTCGTGTGTTTGGGCCAGGCCAGGCCCTGGCGCTGGGTACTCTCTGGGCAGAAAGGGAGCCTACTTGGACAGCGCTGCGGGAATGCATAGTGCGAAGCCAGGGCCCTGCATCCGGTACACTGGGGCCTCTGCTGAGCTCTGATGCTCAAGGCCTGTTGCCTAATTCCCTGGCTTTGGCTTCAGTTTCCTCGTCTGCACCACGGAGATCCTGAGTGCCCTCCACAAGCTCGAGCCAAGCGCCCACTATCCCAGGAACTGTGGCTTTGGCTAGAAAAGAAGCAGAAGCCCTGTGTGCAGTGTTTACCATGAGACAGGGTTGGGGGGAGGGAGTGTTGACCCTGCAAGGCCTGGGGGCTTCTAGGGGCTTCTGGGGGCTTAGCTTTTTCAGATAAGGAAGAGCCATGGGGAACTGGGAGCAGATCAGGGGTGCATCGTGGGGGAGGGGAGCCCCAGGCCTGGTGGACAAGGAGAGGGGAAGCAGGGTGAATCCTGGGTCCCCAAATCTTCCCCAGGCAGCGGTTGAAGGAACAGAGGCTTGGGGAGAGCTGGTGAGACTCCCAGTGTCCCAGAGTTCCCAGGCAAGTGGCCTGGCCTGGCTTTGGCTTCCCCACCTGAAAATCTCACACCTCTGGGCCTCCCCCCAGGCCGGGCCTGCTCCCCACCACCCACAGCCCTGGGCCCCTAAAGCCCCCGCCAGTCTCCACCTGCAGCCTGACCGATTGACCGGCACTGTGCCGTCATTAGCTCATTGATAAACAGTGACCGTAAGTCAGGGCTAAACTTCATGGCCTGAGGCTGCTCAAGTGGCTTCTACCCCAGGGTCACACAGAGGTGGAACTGGGACCAGAGCCTCCAGACCTACAATCCAGGCCAAGCTCTTGCAGAAGATGTGGCATGAAGCAGGCATCCAAGGTTTCCCCTCGCAAGACAGATGGGGAAACTGAGGCCTGGGCAGGCTCAAGGACCTGCCTCTATGGCCCCGAGACCCAAAGGCAGCCTCTGCTAAGAAGCCTCCCCCACCCCCACCCCCAGCTCTGCAGGAAGTGGCCAGGGCTGGGCCAGGCCTTCCGCTTTGATCGCTTTATGAGCCACGGCTGTTTATGGAGAGCTTGGCCCCCACCCCTGCCACCCAGGACTGTGTCTCGTCACTGGCACTCAGAATATTAGTGGCCCCCGGGAGGGTCTGCCCCCAGGTCCTGGCCCAGTCCTGGCCCTCCAGGCGGGCCCAAGGCCTGCCCAGGCAACAGAGCGGGGGGGGGGGGGGGGGGAGCAAGGCCACCCTCAGGCCAGACCCCTTCCGCACGGGGTGGAGGCCCAGCCAGGCCTCTAAACGCAAACAAAAGCTTGGTCCCACCCCAGGGCCTTTGCCCTGGCTGTGGGAAGGCCAACCCCACTCCCTGCCCTTCCTGTGACCCTCAGGCTCCTCCACTCACACCAGAGCCCCCACCCTGTCACCCTCCAGGGCAGTGGTGGCAAACCTGTGGCGCTTTTGCTGCAGCAGGCTGTATGTTTCATTGACAGCCCTAAAAGGTGTGCCATCCATGCTCCAGGACAACCTTAATTCCCAGCGCCACCTCGCCACTGTCTGGGACCCAGTGCATTTTCTCCAGTACATGCTCCGCACTCCTGCCCAGCACAGAGCCCTGGTCCATCCTGACCCACCCCGTGGGCCCAGCACCAGGCCCGATGCTCTCTGAGAGAGACACGCTCTGAGGGTGGAGTTCAGCCTGCTTTGCGGAAGAAGACTCGGGCACAGAGTGACCGCCCTAGACACTGGCCCCAGCCCGAGGAGCAGGACGGGGATCCTCACCCGGGTTCCCTTGTGCCGGCCCCGGCGCCTGCTGCTCCCTGGCTCACACCGGGCCGGCTCCAGTCAGGCCGGTCTTGAGCTCCGGGTGCTGGGTCTCCCCGGGGGCTTTGCCGTGGGTGCAGTGGACCCCTGCCCACACCAGTCCTGCCTCCCACCACAGAGACTCAAGATCCCCTAATACCTGCAGGACCACCAGGGACAGCTTGGTCCTGAGATGCCTGGGGCACCTGCTTCCCCAGGCCAGGGCCACACCTGGCCCAGCTGCGAGGCAGCGGGTGGGAGAGGGCAGCTTGAGGTGCACAAACAGGCACCTGCTGGGGTGGCCATGGGGGCAGCCACTGTGGTCATCCCTCATTCTACCGGAGGCAACAGAGGTGCAGAAACAGAACAGGGCACTTGCTCAAGGTCACACGGCAAGCAGAATTCAAACCCCCGACTGTGTTTTTACTGCTCTTCTGACTTTCTCTCTGGGGAGTCGAGGTTGCTTCAGCTTTTGCTGAAATGGGCTCAGCCCTGCTCCCCATTCCTCCAGCTGGCACTCAGGGTTCACGGTTCTGGTCTCCCCAGGGCACCATCCAGCCCACAGCCCAAGCCTGCAAGCAGAGACCTGTGCAGCCCCAGCAAGAAGGTGCTGAGCCTGCATCAGGCCCAGACATCTTGCCAGGTGAGTGGTCCAGAGGCACCTGGCCCTCCAGGGTGACCACCACCTACCCAGGGCCTGGGAGGACTCAGATTCCCAGCATCTGAACTATCACATCCCACAGACGAGGAAACAGGTTGAGAGAGGTCAAGACACCTGTCTGCGGTCACACAGCTGGAAAGGCAGGTTGAACAAGCCCCGGTGAACTCAGCTCCTTCTGCTCAACCTCTGCCTGCCGCGGTGTCACTGCTGGAAACCCCGGGGAGCTCAGTGCTTCCAGTAAGCCCATTGTGCTGATGAGGAAACGGGGCTCCCAGAAGAGTAACTCATCAGGGCTTTTGTAATTCATTTAAGAAACTGTTACTCAGCACCTAACATGTACCAGGCCAGAATAGATACACAGGGGCCAAAGCCAGCCTAGCTTTTGTGACCGCCCCGACAGCCACCTCTGGGAGAGACTGATGCTGAACCGCTCCAGAAGTGACATGCACCCAGCGAGGCGGGCAGGCTTGAGTTTGCTGGCTGTGTGACCTTGAGCAAACAGCTTAACCTCTCTGTGTCTCCACCCCTCCGATGTAAGATGGGAGACAATCACAGCCCCTGTGCCACTGGGGTGCCCCCATTCCGAGCTCTTTTTTATTCTTATTTTATTTTACTTTATTGTATTTATTTTTGGAATGTGCTCTCTACAGCTGCCTTACCTCACTGCATACCAGGCTCTGCTCTGGGAGCTGGGGACACGGAAGTGACTGAGATGACCTGGCCACTGCCCTCATGCAGCCTGATTTGAGCCCAGGGCCTTGACCCTCAGGACGGCAGCTGCAGAGCTGCTTCAGAGTCCCCTCCTCCTCCAGGAAGCCCCCACGGTGACCCCACTCTGGCATCTGCCTCACTCTGGGACTCAGGTGGCCCCGGGCACTGTATGGCTCCACCCACCGTGCCCAGAGCTGCCAGCCTGGAGCTGGCACCCGTCTCAGGATGGGTGAGATGGAGCCAGCAGCGTGAGAAACAATGTGTGGGCAGGACAGTCCCTTCCCTTCTGTCCCCTGGCTGTCCCCTGGGCAGTCCCAGTTCTGCGCCATGCCAGACCAGGTACAGAAAGGCCTGGGGACTTCTCTAGGGCACACAGCAAACACCCAGCCTTGGGCCTCAGCTGATAGGAGACCCACAGAGGGACAGAGGAGCCTGACCGGGCCCCGCAGTGGGTGAAGCATCATCACTACAAGCTTTTCAGCCAAGCTCAGACTTCCTGCCTCCCCCTGGCGACTGCCTGCTCTCCTGCCCACCTCCGGCCCCATCCAGTGCCTGCCGGGCATCGAGTTGCCTGTCCTCGCCTAAAGGACAGGAAAGAACAACCAATGGGCTGGGCATGGTGGCGCACACCTGTGACCCCAACTACTTGGGAGGCTGAGGCAGGAGACCCAGAGTTCGAGGGCAGCTGGGCAGCTTAGTGGGACAGTCAGCAACCGGTCCATGGCGGGCCGCAGATCCACGTGGAGCGCTCGCTCCGCGCACAAGGCCCTGGGCTCCATCCCAGCTCTGCGGGGAGAAAGCAAGGCACAAGGAATGGGGAGTTTTGAGAAGGGGTCAGGGGGAGAGGGTCTGGGTCCCAAAGCAGCCCCCGGAGGTGCTGGACACACCCCAGCTGGAAGGGAGCACCCCCTCAGGCCTCGGGGATCCTCAGGCCGCCCCGGCCTCTGGCCCCCATGGGTCCACCTCAGGCGCACCTACAGTCCGAGCCCCTCCCGGGCAGACCCAAGGCTGAACCACATGCTTTGCACCCCTGTGTTGGGTGCTGGAACATTTCAGGGACTCAAACCTTGCACCTGCCACTGCCTGGCTGCCCAGTCCTGGGCCAAGGCCTTCCCCTGCCGGGGCCCAGGAGTCTCACCCATAAACAGGCCTGGGGCTGGGCACACAGCAAGAGAGGGTCACTTCCCACGGGACGCAGAGCCTGGTGCTTGTGTGCTGTTCCTGCCATGCCCAGAAGGAAGAAGAAACTGAGGCACCGAGGATTGAGGCTCCCAGGGCTCTGCCCTGGCTCCCTGCACACACCACATTAGTGTTAGCACTAGCATCACTTTGGGGGGTTCTGGGAATCAAACCCAGAGCCCCGCACCAGCGGACAAGCCCTGCCCCGCCCCGGGCCCCGTGTGATCGCTGACACACTTGGGTGCATGGAGCAGGTGCTGCACACACTTCCGCATGAGTGTGAATGTGTGCACAGGTGTGAGAGACAGTGTCGGGGGCAGAGGGGCCATCACACACGCCCATCCACGTGCACACAGGTCTGCCTTGCCCCACGCATGTGAGTCTGCACATCTGTCTACATGCCCGAGTCCATCTGTGCCCACATGTGTCCGCCCTTACACACTGACATCTTCCCACCCGCGTGTTCCCTGTGCACACGCACAGGCCAGAAGGCAGGAGCCGGGCTCCACCCCTCCACAATACCTCCTGCTGTCCCAGCCCACGGGTGACAGATGGGGAGGGGACACAAGGCCTATGCTCAGCCTCACCCCCAGACCTGGCATCAAAGGGGGAGCAGGCGCAATAAGGGGGTCACTGCTGGCCTGGGGGCATCTGCAGGTGGTTCCCACCCGTGCTGTCCGCTGCAGGAACCAGAACTTTATTTTCTTGTCACAACCACAGGAGCACAGACACTTACGCCACTCCCCTGTGGACCCACAACACATCCCCCACACACACAGCAGATGCAGCGCTCAACATGCACCACCCAGGGCCTGACAGCAAGGCCAGCCCTGTGACACGCCGGCCCGCACAGACAAGCCACACCAAGCCCCACACACAACAAGTGCACCACACACACAGACACCACCAACCTGGAGGCTCAAATGGCCCAAATCAGTGACACACTGTCTGCAGTGGTTCATCGTGACAATTTTTTATACCCAACAGTAGGAAAAAACTGAGCAACAAACCCCTCTCCACACTTAACAGGCAGCCCAGGGGGCACGCAGAGAAGGGAGGGCCAGAACCAATCACCCAGGAACAAGGCTGGCTCTGCCAGCTGCAGTTTACTTCCCCGTGACTCAGTGTCCCCATCTGTGAAATGGGCACCTTGAAAGTGAACAAACATTCCTGGCAAGGTTCGGAAGAGGGATGGGCCTGGAGGGACCAGCTATCTGTGGCTTGGGTAGAGCACCTGCCATCCACAGCTTGGAGGGGAAGAGGCGCACTTCAGCCCATGGTCGCAGAGGTCTCCGTCATACCAGTGGGCTCCAGACAGGAAGAGCCTGGCTGAGGCCAGCTGCTCACCCCATGGCATCTGGGAAGCAGATGGCAGGGGAGCAACCCAAGAACCAGGGCCAGGGACCAGACCCAGTCCCCAGGTCACACCACCACGCCTCGCCCAGGAACGTGCTTTCCTTACCAGCTGGTTCCCCTCCAGCCCATCACAGGGACAAACGGGATTGAGCCCGCCGGGCCCCTGGGCCCTGCGACGCAGAGCAGTGGCCTCTAATGCTGGCCCAGGCCGCCCTCCAGACGCCCTCTGGCCCCCACGCTTGGCTCGGGCAGGGACAGCGCCTGCTCGGTCCCCAGCTGTGTGAGTGTGGACGAGGCAGATGGATGCCAGGATGAAGGAACCACTGAAGCAGCCCAGGCACTGTACTGCAGCCCAGCTCGGCAGGGGAGCCCCAAGTCCCGGGGGCAAGACACAGCCCCAGAGTGCCAGGCCACAGACACAGCTCCGTGGTGAGTTAGCTTAGCTGGAAGGACAAAAATATTCCTGGAAACCCTTAAACTGCCCAAAATGCATGGACAGTGTGTCTTCCCACCCTGATACATGGCCACTCCCTGACCCTACCAGGCAATTTCAGCCTCAGGGCCTTTGCACTTGCTGTGCCTCTTGCTGTGACTCCAGGACCACCCTTTCCAGGACCAAGGAACTGCAGGCCCCTCTCACTCTCCCTTCAGGCCTCTGCTGGGAAGGTCAGCTCCTGAGAGAGGCCCTTCCCCAGCCTTCTCCAACCTCCCGTTCAGCTCTGTGCTGCCAGCTGTTTGCAGCCGCTGCCCTGACCTCTCACCACCTTTTGGTGTTTTATCTGAAGTTGTGACACCTGTATCCAGAATGCCGCCCAGCACACAGCAGGTGCTCAGTAAACACTGACGGTGAATGCAGAGACGCACTAGGACAGAAAGGAGGGACGGTGTTAGAGCAGGACACACAACGGAATGGAAACCAGCAATGGAAAGGCTGATTCACCGCAGCGACCCGAGCAGCACGGCCCAGCTGGCCGGCCTGGGCTCCAGCGAGCAGTCAAGGGCTGGTTTCTGGTCTGGACACCCAGCCGGCTCCTGTCTGGGGCGATTCCTGCTGAGTCACTGCAAGGCTCCACCAGGATCCCACGGCCCAGTCACAATGGGGGCGGGGGACTGGCCACCGGGGCTGACCTCGAAGGCTGTGCGTGTGCTGGGGACGCCGGCCAGGCTGTGCCTTTTGCTGTGACTCGCAGGTGGATTTGGCTGGTCCTGTCTTACCATCAGGTGGTGACAGTGCAGTCCCTTCCCACAGTCACCTCCCAGGCCTGATCCTGGCGCTGGTTGGGCTGACGGTGGGGAGGGAACAAGGGCAGCCAGGGCCCAGGAGGGTCGCCTCCCCCAGGAAGCCCTCCTGAGCAGGGCATGGTGACTCATGCTTGTGTCCCAGCATTCAGGAGGCTGAGACAAGAGAGTTGCCACTCAGGGAGATCCTGTCTCAAAACAAAACAAAATCAAAGCCAAAATAAAACAAGAAAGAAATTGCAGAGACTAAGTCTGCTGCCCCTAACTCAGAGGGGACAGGGACCCACCCTGACGCTGCAGGGACCCTTCTCCTCTGACAGGTAGCTTTCTTCCCATTCCGCCCAACACAGTCTATAACTCTGGTCTCTGGTCTCCCACCCAGACCATCCAGGCTCCCCACTTCCGCCCCTGCCCCACCTCCCCTTTCCCGCCTGGCCTGGCAGCAGCGGGAAACCGTGACTCAGGCTCTGGCTCACTCCCCTCACCGTGTCCTGGCAGCTGGGCCCTGGGCGGCCTCAGCCTGGCGCCTGACCTCTGGCTGGACTCCGGCTCGCACGGCCCGGAGCCGCAGCCTCTCGGCTGGCACAATCTCCCCACTTTCCAGCGGGCACACAGAGGCTCAGAGAGGCAGGACACGTCAACCAGCAGAACTGGCCAGGGCCAGGCCAGGTTGGAAGCCCGGGACTGGGTGGGACTGAGTTCTGGCCAGTGTAGATGGACCACATGCTTTCCCAGGCACCCCAGGAAGAAGGGACCCCAGGCCGCAGATCTGGCTCCTCCAGGGCCATCCCCCAGGGAAAAGCCCACAGAGCTAGCGTTCAATCGGGCACAGGGCACTTTCGGGCACCTGCATCCTTTCCCTTCCCGCCACCAGCAGCGCCCTGCCCACCCGTGCCAGCCTCAACGTCAGCCAGACAAGGTCACTGAACTCTTTGAGTGCTGGATGTCCTCCTGCCTCAGCCTCCCGGCGGGGTAGGATTACAGGTGGGCAGTTCGGTGTGACTCTGGGGAGTTGCCAGCCCCAGCCTCCTTCTCTCCTGCAGGGTGATGTGGGGCAGCTTTGGAAGACTCTGTTCCCTGATCTGAACATTCAGCCCCACGCGGGTGTGGAGTTTCCGTGGTGATTGCCAAACTCCCTGCCTCCAAGCACCGCTAGAGAGGAGACTCTGGGGCCCCTATCTCCCTCTGCCCCCCGGGCCCACCCAAACCAGAGCACAGGGGTTCAGGGTTGTCAGAAGGACCATCACCCCAAAATGAGGCTGTCTGCTTCTTCTATCCTCACGACCACCAGGGGAAGCCCGGGGAGGCCAAGCTGCTGGCCAATGTCACACAGCCAGGAAGGGCAGGGGATGGTGTGGGGTCCTTACCTCCTCCGTGGACGGCAACTCAAGAAGCCGAGCTTAGATGGCAACAGCCTCCATCTTTATCTCTTCTCCTTTTCTCTTACTTTGTCTCTTTTCAATTTGGATCTAAGTGGTTTGGAATCCAACAGACCTAAAGTCTGGTTACAAATGTGACCATGGCTCATGAATTGCACCTCTCTGCACATCTGTAATCTCATACTCAGGAGCCTGAGGCAGGAGGATTGCCCACAAATTTGAGGCCAGCCTAGACTGCATAGTTCAAGGGCAGCCTGAACCATGAGACCCTGCCTCAAAAATCAAAACAAAACACTTCCATTTTATGAGCTTTAGTTTCCTCACCTGCAAAATCGGGCAACACAGAATGACCCTCATTGTAGCTTATTTAAGAAGTCCCATAGGGTCACAGATGCTTAAGGTGCCCAGAGGGAAGCATCTCAGAAATGAGGCACAGAATTCCCGGCACCCCGCAGGTCCAGCCTGAGGTATCCACCCCAAAGTACTGAGAACAGATCTTCTAACAAAAATGTGTACACACAAGTTTATAGTAGCACTTTGCACAATGGTCTAAAAGTAGAAGACACACACTGAGCCATGTTTCTGTCCTTTACTGTCTTGAGACAGGGTCTTAAGTCGCATTGTTGCCCAGGCTGGATTTGAAATTGCAACCCTCTTGTCTCAGCCTCCCAGAATTCTGGGATGACAAGCGTGTGTGATCATGCCCAACTAAAATGGCATATTTTCCAGCAATTACAAACCAAACCAAACAGATAAATGAAAACACAGGCGGCCAGGCATGGTGGCGCATGCCTGTAATCCCAGCTACTCAGGGGACTGAGGCAGAAGGGTTTTGAGCTTGACGCCAGTGGCAATTTAGACCCTGACTCAGCAAACTAACGCAAGCCGGGCACTGAACTGCCACACACAACCCACCATGAGAAGCAGCCAGGCCCCAGGGCCAGGCGCTGTGGGGTTCCACGGGCATGGAACACGCGGAGAGGCAGATCCGCAGCGAGGGGAAGCGGCAGTGGCTGCTGGCCGGGGGCTGGAGGGGGGACCCAGCGGGGCCCCTGGGACGGAGGGGGGTGTTTGGATCTAGATTGGTGCCGACTGCTACACAACACTGTGCATGTACAGAGCACCACTGGGTCGCACACGCTGAGCTGGCCCAAGTGGGGAGCTGGTCCCCCTGTGCCCGGCACGCAGGGAACTCAGCCACAACCTCAGCCTCCTCTGCAGAAATCCTGCCTGCCTCAGGGCTCTGGTCCCAGTGCGAGGGCAGGAAGCTTCGGCCTCAGAACTGTGGTCCCCAAACCCAGCTCTCTCCTCCCCGCCTCCTCAAGCCACCGGGCACCCCGGATGGCCACACAGGAGGCCACAGGTGACTTGGGAGCTGGGCCACTGGCCATCAATCCTAGGGAAGGCAGTGTGGCTCCCCGCACACAGATACAGAGAAAGAAATGCTGTGCAGCAATAGTGCTGAGAAGTGAAGCTGGTCCTTTTAAGCTAGGGTCACCAGGGAAATCTGAGAGGAGGTGACAAAGTCTGAGGGAAGCCATGGAGAAGCCAGGTGGCCCTGTCTCCAGATCCTGTGGGGCCCTGAGTGATGCACCCAACTCAGTTCCCAGTTCCTGGTCCTGGCATCTCCTTCACCACCAGGTGCCTGCTCGCTCTGCCCCAGGGCCTTTGCACTGGTGCCCAGAAGCACTTTTCCCACGGGTCCCTCGGACTGGTTCCTTCTCACCCCTTGGGTCTCTGCTCAAACATCTCAGGGAGCCCAGCCACGAATTTTTTTTCCCCTGGTCTTTTTGAGACAGGGTCTCACTATGCAGTTTCAGGTTGGCCTTGAGCTCATTTTGTAGCCCAGGCTGGTCTCAAACTCAAAACGATCTTCCTGCCTCAGCCTCCTAAGTGCTGGGTTTATAGACAGGCATCACAGTACCTGGCTGGTCTCAGTACTTTTCACACCCCAAATTATCTTCCTGCAATGCCTGTTGTCTGTCATTCTCACTGGACATTAGCTCCAAAGGAGCCAGGGGTTTATTCTGCCCGTTCCCTGGCAGGCCCCCAGCACCGTGCCCGGAGCAGGACTCAGCACACCGGAGGGCTTGAGAGATGTCTGGGAGTGGAGAGCGATCAGTGGAAGCACGAAAGAGCGCTCAGGCCTGGAGAGGGAGGCAGGGCCTCACTATGCAGCGCAGCCTCGGCTTGAGCTCACTGTGGAGCCCCAGCTGGACTTGTCTCGTGGTGATCCTCCTGCCTCAGCCTCCAGACTGTGGTGATGACAGGTGTCGCTGCACCCAGCTGTCTGCTTCTGGAGGAGGAGCTGGGGCAGGCAGAAGTCACATGGCTGAGGAGCCTGGCCACCCCTCTCCTCCATGTCCCCAGACCCACACAGCCAGGAGACTCTGCCTGCCCTTAGCCTCTAACTGGGGTCTTCCCCAGCAGGTGAGCACTGTGCAGAGGAAAAAGCCCGGAAGCCATGGTGATGGCTGTGTTCCAAACCTGCCCCACAGGAAGTGGGTAGGGGAGACAGGGGGCCTGAGGCAAGACCCCCAGCGGAGGGCAGAGGGCTCAGCCAGCTGTGGGCAGTGATTGTTTCTCTGAGCTTCCCAAGGCCTAGAGAAGCAAATGGGGCTGGCCATGGGGTGGCGGATATACATGCTAATAGCACCTGGGAGATGCTTATGCTAAAGACTATTTGTTATTTGTCTGAAATTCAGTTTTGGCTGGGCTTTCTGGGGTTTGCTGTTGTTGACTTTGTTTTGCCTAAATCCGGCAGTCCCAGTCTGGTCTGCAGTAAATGTCCCAACGGTGTTCACCAAACAAATGAAGAAATAGTTAAAAAGTATTTGCTGAGCCTGGCGAGGTGCTGCCTACCTGTGATCCCAGAAGCTCTCAGAGGCTGAGGCAGGAGGATCACAAGTTTGAGCCAGGCGCGGTAGCGCATGCCTGTAATCCCCAGCACTCGGGAGGCTGAGGCAGGAGAATCGTCCCGAGTTCGAGGCCAGCGTGGGCTACACAGTGAACTCAACTACACAGAGAGAAAGAGAGAGAGAGCCCCTGTCTCAAAAAGAAAAAAAGGGGTCAGAGGTGTAACTCAATGCAAAGACCCTGAGTCCAGTCCTCAGTACAGCAAATAAATAAATAAACGACACGGGCAGATAGATGGGATTATTATGTACGGCAAACACACACTCATGAACAAATTATAAACGGTAAGTGAGAAAGTGGCCGCAGGGCCGACTATCACACCACGCAGCAGTGTCACCAGCCCGCTTTGCCCAGGTGGCCCCTTTAAACAGTGGCAGGAAGCTGAGCTGCTGGGAAGAGACCCAGGCCAGAGAGAGCCGGGCTGCGCTGGCTGCAGTGGGGCTCGGGGGGGGGGGAGCACCGCCTGTGCAAGGCCCAAGAACCCAGCTGGCCACACTCCAGCTCAGCCGGCAGCATAGGACCGGGACCCGTGAGGAGTTACTCAGAAGGAAGTCGCTGCCTGGCAGCCCCCTGCTTGTCCCTGGCTCCACAGCCGGGAACTACCTCCCCCGAGGTCTGCTCCTGGCAGTGCCAGCAGATGTGGAAACTCGCAGCTCTGAGCCAGCAGACAGGGGGTGGCAGGTGGGACTTCTGCCAGACACACGCTGCTGACGCAGTATGGGAAACGGAAAGCTGCATTTCATTTGGTCATTCAACAAACATCTATAGAGGGTCTGTGGGGGCCAGACCCCTGGGCCTCTTCTTGTCACTGGCTGTTGATGATCAGATGGTGAGTGTTTAAAAAGATCCCAACACACAGCAAGCACTCAAGGACCCTTCTCCCCTGAGCACCCACCGTGTGCCTGGACAGAGCCGAAAGAAGCTGATACCAGCAGCTTCTCTCACCATGCTGCCGGGAAGGGGGGGCGGGGCACGGTCCTGTTGGGACCTTGTGTGTCTCCATTCTGCCAGGGGGCACGGGAGACGCAGGGCGAGCCCTCCTTCCGGTGCGGGACACTACGAATGCCAGCTTCCCCGGGCTGTCCCTCCTCCCTCGAGTATAAAGCCTGCCCCCACCCAGTGTGGCACATATACCTGTGACCCCAGCGCTCGGCTGGGCAGGAGGATCATTGCGAGCTCAAGGCCAACCTGAACTATACACTGAGACCCTGTCTCAAAAAGACCAAAAAACCCACAAACGAATCAGCACTACCAGCCCCCACCTGGGGCCGAGGGCCCATTTTCCCCCGGGAGAGGGCATCCACGGGTAGGTTCTTCTTTTTCGCAGTGCTGGGGTTGGAACCCACATCCTTACGCAAGTGAGGCAAGTGCTCCAAACCTCAGCTCCATCCCCACCTTCCCTTTTTATTTGATTTCTTTATTGCGACAGGGTCTTGCTATGTAGCCCGGGCTATCCTTGAACTCACTTTGTAGTCCAGCCTGGCTCAAACTCACAACAATCATCCTGCCTCAGCCTCCTGAGTGCTGGGATTACAAGCGTGTGCCATGACACCTGGCCCCTTTGAATTTTGAGATGAGGTCTCCCTGCATCGTCCAGACTGGCCTGGACTTTCGACCCTCCTGCCTCAGCTTCCTGGTAGCTGGGAGTACAGGTGAGCACCACCGTGGTTTTCTCCTCTCCGTTTCCTGAATGAATGAGCTGAGCCCAGAGGGAAAAGGCTTCTAGGTCTCCATGATGAGAGAAGCCCTGCCTCAGGGCTCCCACCCTCAGTCCTGCCCAGCTCAGAGATTTGTGCAGCTCCCCCAGCCCCACATAGGCACATGGGCTTTGCTACGGCTTCAGGGTCCCTGAGGACCCCATGTGGATGCTGAATCCCTATGGCAAGGGACTTAGGAGAAGGACCAGGTAGGACCTTGAAGGGCTGATTGATTAGCGCCAGTGTGGAGGCACACACCTGTAACCTGAGCTTTTGGGGAGGCTGAGGCAGGAAGATTGCAAATTTAAGTAAGGCCAGTCTGGGCAAATTTATGAGATCCTGTCTCAAAACAGAAGATTTTAAAAGGGCTGGAGGGTGGAGCTGAGTGGCAGGGCACGTGCTTAGCACGTGTGGGGCTTTAGGTTCCAACCCTGGCACCAAAAAAAGTGATTAAGTGAAGAGGGCTTGGTGCGAGTGCATAGGGTCATCTATCTGTCCAGTTTCCTGCCCATTTAATGGTCCCTCAGCCTTGGCCTCCTGCTGAGACCATGAGTCGAATTAACCTCTGTTCTGTACACACTTGCCACATGTGACTTTCAGCAACAGCAACAGAAGAGTCAGACACCTTCAAGACCCGCAACACCTTCATGCAGGGTCCCAAGGGCCATCTGCATCTGACTCTCCAGTGTGGGGGTCTCCCCTGCCTGCACCTCAGATGCACAAATGTTCCACAGTTGGTACAGGGCCTGGTCAGTGGGTTTTACTTACTTATTTATGAAAAGGTTTTACTACGCAGTTTAAGCTGGCCTAGAACTCACAGCGATCCTCCTGCCTCAGCCTCCCTCACGTTGAGATTACAGGCATGTGCCACCATGTCCAGCTGTGGGACTGGGTATCTCTAGCTTTGAACTCATGACTCTCCTGCCTCAGGCTCGAGAGTTCCTGAGAGTACTGGCATGCACACCATGCCCAGTTCTGCATTTTCACAGGTGGCGCTGGTGACTGTCTGTGCAGGGGAGGGGCCCTGGGGCAGAGCTGAGGTGCAGGTTAGGCAGGCAGAAGCCAGGGCAGGACCCAGAGAGGGGGCCCAGCTGCCAGGCTCTGCTTTATTTCAGACAGGAAAGAGCTCAGAAGCAGGCCAGGGGAGGGAAGGCAAGGGAGGGAGGCGGGAAGACAAAGAGAAGAGGGAGGAGGAGGAGGAGAGGAGAGAAGCGAGGAATTCTCATCTGTCCCGGGCTTGCCCACAGCCCACTCAGCGCCAGACCACAGGACTCTCATATTCTCTCCTGATTCCTCCGCCAGAGGCAGGAAATGCTCTCCCTTGGGAAGCTCAGAAATAGCTGAGCTCAGAAGCCAGGCTGGGTGAGGAGGATTCCAGACTGGAGGGATTTACACCAAAGGGCTCCTGAGGGCCTGGAGGCTGAGGCCACTGGCGCCAGTCAACCGGGGTTCAAATCCCAGGTCTGTCCCTGCCGCGGGGCCCTTGGATGTGGCCTCAGTGTCCCTCCACCCCGCACAGCAGGAATCAGTGACAGACCAGGCAAGGCTGTATCTAGGGATTCAAATCTCATCACCAAGACTGGCTCCCCATCTTTGCTGGCTGTCCCCTGTCAGGCTTCTCCCTCACTGAGGCAAGGTGAACCCTAACCCGGACACCCACTCCACCAGCTTAGGGACCCCAGAGAAAGAAATACCTCCTTCCTCATGGATGCACCTAAAATCCCAAGTCTGGCTCTCATTGGCTGAGACGGAGCAGTGTTCTGATTGGTCAGTCCCAGGTCACATGTCCCACCCCTAAGGACAGGGTTGACCCTACCCTTGAATTTAGGCACCGAGAGAGTGGGTGCCAGGAGGAACCAATAACAGCCCACCCCTCCAGGGGCCCCCAAGGGAGGAGACTAGGAGAGAAAACTGACAGCATTTACTGAGCACCTAGCTCGGGCCACTTTATTGACAAGATCCTGTTAAGCCTCCAGATAAAGCTACCTGAGGAGGTTAGTCTGAGAGCGGAAAAAGGCTGAGAAGTGAGCGGACTACACCCAGGTCACTGCAGCCCTCTGCTGCCTGCGCCTCTCATCCCAACCTCCAGGAGGGGACAGTGAGGGGGATGGGTATAGGACACTCAGTGCCAGAACAGTGCCCTCCACTGCTCGCCACCTAAGGTCCAGCCCCTTGTCCAGGGCCACACAGCAGGCAGAGAGAAGCCAGGCCTGGTCCTGACTCTGCCTGCTCCACCGGCAGGGAGAGGACAGAGGTCAGGGGCGTGGGCCCCTGGTCAGCTACCTGCAAGAGCCAGGGCAGTGCCATCTGAGCATGATCAAAAGCAGCAGCCAGCAGCTTTCCTGGCCGGGCAGGGTGGCTGTGCCCTCCCAGACGAGGAGGGGAGAGCTTGGCCCAGTTCTGCCCCTTCCTCCTGGGTGACCTGAACAAGGCTCTGCCTGTCTGGTGTCACCTGGCCCTGAGCTGGCCACTCCCTTCCGAGCTGTCCACAGCCCTCCCGGCCCAGGCGGGAGCTCACACTGGCGGCTGTGCACTCACAGGCCAGCGACCAGAGCCTCCCCACTGCACACCACTGCCCAGAGAAGAAACTGAGGCAGAGAGAAGTGACTCCACAGATGTCACGGACCGGAAGTGGCAGAGCAGCATTTGAAGCTGGGCTGTTTAGAGGCCACCTTTGGGCAGTGTGTGTGTGCTCCTGAGGATAGAACCCAGGCCACAGGCCGGTAAGCAAGTTCTCTACCCCAGCCCTGTGCATTTTCATTCTGAGCCTCAGCCTCCCCAGGAGCTGGGACTGCAGTCACGTGCTACCATGCCTATTTATCTGCCCCTACAGTCCTTTTTTTTTTTTTGGTACCGAGGATCAAACTCACGACCTCATGCTTGCCAGGCAGGCACTTATGCCACTGAGCTATAGCCCCAGCCCTGGCCCATTTTTTGAATTAGAGTTCTACCCCGCCCTTGGAAACAGCCTGAGGGCAAACTGGCCCTGCCAGGGGCATTGAGGCCCAGAGTAGGTGGCTGCAGTGCCCAAGACTGTGCAGCCCTGGGATTGGTCTCTGGGCACCCCCACCGCAGCCCAGCACCCCCTGCACATTCCGTCAGAGTCACACTCTCCCACGAGGCGGGGCCTCCTCCCTGCCGGCTCCGGGCTGGCTCCACGCTGGCTGCGGGACATTTGTTACAGTGTCAGTTCCAGCTCCCCCCTAACGGGGGCCAGCAGGCAGGGGGCTTCCTGGCAGCGCTGGGAGGGAGGAATGCGCCCCCGCCCCCAGCCCCATATGGCCCCCATCCGGGCCCATCTGCTTCCCATTGCCCGACACGGCCGCTGCGGGGCTGCCGGAGCCCGCCTGCAGGAGTGTGAAGTTTATGTGGCCGGGCCTGGAGCCGGTGGTGACAGGGCCACACACGCGCACAAAAACACACTCGGGACACCCCCCACCAACCCTGAGCACGCGCGCATGCACATGCATCAGTTCACCCTCCAGTGCCCCCAAAACTCTCGCACTCGCAGCAACTCACAGCAGAGGTCTGCAACCAGAGACCTCCAGCCCGGGCACACACTCACCAGCAATTTCCACACACGCAGATAGACTCACACCCACTGACACCCACCACGTGGGGCCACTGGCGTCTGCACACACACATCTCTGCCGGACACACAAACACAAGCTCACAGCACCCGCACACATGGCGACGTACACAGAGGCCCAGGGCTCAGAGACCACCGGCTGGGAAAGGGGCCTGTGCCTCCTTGGCACAGAAAGGCTGCTTCCCCCACCCCATCAACTCACCCTTCTCACTGGTGTCTCCTGCATCCCCCACAGCGGGTGCTGACGTAGGAGCCCAAAAAGCGTGTGCCAGCCCTTGCCACATGCTGTTGGGCCTCCTCCTCGCCCCTCCTGTCGGCTGAGACACACAGAAGAGGCCTGGAGTCGGCTGCCACTTGCAGAGTCGCCCAGGGAGAGGGGCAGAGCTAGATTTGAACCCAGGCCTGCAGACTCTGCATCCCGTGCCCTCCCTAACCCCTTCTCTCAAGGAAATCCCCCCTCCATTCAGACCTCAACCCAGGTCGCCACCTCTAGGACCCAGGGTGAATTCAGGAACCCATGAACTCAGACTGGGGGAAAGGCACCTCTTAATTTTCACCCGCCTGCTGCTAGAATCTGTCATTTCCTTCCCTTCCCGGGCAGTCGCGGGAAGCAAACCGCAGCGCAGTCAAGGGACTCCTGCTCGGTCACCCAGGACGCCCAGCCAGCTCCGCGCCTGCGCACGCACGTCCTCGGGCCTCCAGAGTTCCGCGGGGCGGGGCGGGGCGCGGCGCGGCGCACGGGGTCGCGCGTGTGCTCAGCGTGCTGGAGGCCCGGTTCCGGCGGCCGCGTAGTCAGGAGCTGCAGGAAAACAGGACAATACAGGACACAGACTGTATAATATTATTTATGATGGTCACCCAGAATTAAATACAAGAAAGTGCAGGAAATCTGTCCACAACACTAAAGACCCAGAGAATCCAGCTGAGGGCCTGGATCCCATGACAATGACTCCCAACTGGAATCTCCCAACTGGAGATTCATGCAAGTCTGTTTCACCGATTTGCGCTGGGAAGGCCCCAAGGTCAGGGGTGGAAGCTGGAAAGTCTGTGGTAGCCGGGTGAAGGATCCGTGCCAGCAGCTGAGGGTTCTGTACTGGAGCCAGGAAGCAATGCTCAAAGTAAGGACCGGGACTCCCCGCAAAAGCCATCCTCAGCGACAGTGAGTCCTGGGCTACTCCAATGATGAGAACAGTCGAGTTCGTATCAGGAAGCCAGCATGACAAGCTCCCCCTGGGGATTAAACAGCACACGTCTTCCCCTCTGGAGCCAGGAAGCGATGCTCAAAGTAAGGACCAGAGCTCCCCCAAAGTGAACCGTAGCCACTCTCAGTGACAACAAGGCCCCAAGTTCTTCCAGTGATAATGACCAAATTCACATCGGGCAAGTCAGCATGACCGGCTCCTCCGGGAGAACCAGCAGCTCCAAACAACAGCAACACTGGGGGTTTTTTGCGGGGGGGTTGTTTTGTTTTGTGTGGGTTTGTTTTTTGTTTTTTGGGTTTTTTTTTTTTAGACAGAGTCTCACTATGCAGTTCAGGCTGGCCTTGAGCTCACTTTGTAGCCCAGGCTGGTCTTGAACTTGCAAGGATCTTCCTGCCTCAGCCTCCTGAGTGCTGGGATCATAGGCATGAGCCACCACGCCTGGCTAACAGCAACACTTTGGAGAACCCACACTGCCACCCTCTTCCTTTCCACGTTTCTGTGCTGGCAACTTTCCTCGGATGAACCGTCTACACGCAGCACCATGCTGATTCAATTCAGCTGGTGTTAAGTTGACCACCCGTTTTTAATCCGTAACAGGCAGCAAGTGACAATATGACTGTGGCTCTTAGCCCACTGCTACACCTGAGTACTAGGTGCATTAGCGAAACAAGCTCACCCTAGGCTGGGGCTGGGGTGCAGGTGTTTAACTAGCAGGAGAGAGTCCCTAGGTTCCATCCCCAGCCCTGTAAAACATAAAAGACCGGTGGCAAACCCTTGGCTGGTAAAGGTTTTGATAATGCCAGCCCAGTGGAATGTTTCCTTGTAGTCCTATACATTTGCATTTATAAATTGAAATCTAAATTTCAAAACACAAAATGACCCCATGACACAAAAGCAGGTAAGAGCCCCCAGGAGGCCCCGCTTCCAGGTTCCTAGAGGCTTTTACTGTTGTTGCATGTTTCCGGTGAGGACTGCAGCTTACCACCCCCCAGCTCTGAACCGCAGAGCTGGGATTTGAACCTAAGCAGCTCACGGTAGTTATAGGCCATCCTGCCTGTGGGAGCCCAGGCCTGCACCCTGTCCCCAGGAAGAGCATGCCCGGGCCTGGGAGGTCCTGCTGTGTACGTACGCGCGCCCTCGCAAACACACGCACACACCCAGCCCTGGAAGCTGCGAACCTCCCAGCCAGCCCAGGGCGGGCCCAGCACTGCCCCGCCAGAAAAGGGGCTGGAGCCAGAGCCTCCTTTACAATGTGTGAGAATTCTCACCAGGGGCTGCCAGAGCCGGCTCCCAGCCCCCTGCCCCCAGCTGGGGCTGCTGCATCAGCTGAAAATGAGCTTCCTTTGTGGGCCCCCTGGGAGGTGGGAGCAGGCTACAGGCCCTGGAGCCCTCAATCCCAGTCCCTCTGTCCACCTGACCCTCTGCATGCCTGTCTGCAGCTCAGGAAACTTGTCCTCTGCTAGCCAGAAACCAAGTCTCTAAAGAGAAAAGAGAGGCAGGGCATGGTAGTGTGCACCTGTCATCCCAGCACTCTGGGAAGCTGAGGCAGGAGGATCCCAAGTTCCAGCCTAGGCTGGGCAAGTGAGTCACTTAGTGAGACCCCATCTGAAAGAAAGAAAGAAAGAAAGAAAGAAAGAAAGAAAGAAAGAAAGAAAGAAAGAAAGAAAGAAAGAAAGAAAGAAAGAAAGAAAGAAAGAAAGAAAGGAAGAAAGAAAGAAAGAGAACGAAAGAGAAAGAAAGAAAGTTGTAGAAAGCTGTGTGTACAGCTGTCAAATGCAGTCATTAAGCACTGTAAGCAGTGTGAGAAGCCTGTCCCGAGGGGCTTTGTGAGCACTCAGGAAGCTGAAGGGAGCAGGGACTTGTGAGTACCTCCATGAAGACGGTGATCCAGCCCGCTGCTCCCCAGGCTGCGCCCGGCCACCTGGCTCCCTTCCTCAACCACCCTCTGCCCCTCACCCTCCTCCCGACCCAAGGCTCAGGGAGTGAGCGGCAGATGCCCGGTGCCTGTCAGATTCCTGTCCCTAGGAGGAGGTGCAGGGTCCTCTAGAGTCCCCAGCAGGACACAGCGGTGCTGGCGGCGGGGCCTCAAAGAGGCAGGTGAGTCCCAGGGCTCCGCCCTGGCCGGATTGACGTCGCAGCCACGCGGAGAGGACCAGGAGCCCAGCCTCGGCAGGGCCAGCTGCGCAGGGGAGCAGCCCGGGAAGGGCCTGCGCCCCCCGAGGGAGGCCCTCCCTCCGCCCGTCCCCCTGCAGCTGGCTCCTCCCAGGGGACGGAAGAGAAAGCAGGTTGGGGCACCGCGTGCGTGTGGCTCAGGCCTCGCGGGCGCTGGACACTCAGTTCTGCAGGACTTGGGTCCGGGCCTCCAACAGCAAGCACTGCCCGACGTCCAGGTGGCTTGCGTCGCGCCCAGGCCGCGGGGACCAGCCCAGAAAGCTGCTCGTGCCACCGCCCCAAACCCGTGCGGGGCTCGTGTCACCGGCACCGCATCCCAGCCTGGCCGGGAGCGCGGGGTATGCGCCGCGGCCGCCGAGGCCACCGGCCCGGCACGCCCCCCTGCCCCGCCGCGGCGCCGCCCTCTGCTCCCCGCCGAATTCTCCACGCAGGGTTAGGCTGGCGGCGCGCTGTCTGCGGCCATCCGGGGGGCCGAGCGCGCATTGGTCTCGCTGGGCCGGGGGGAGCTGGGGCGCCCCGGCAGGGCTGGGAGAAAGCCCGGAGGGCCTTCTCCTCGGAGCACCTACTGCGTGCTAGGCATCACTCTGGGGACTGGGATATTGCGGCAACCGACCAGAAAACACGCTGCCGCCCTTCGGGTGGAGAGCCAAGCTGACAAATAACACCCCAAATATAGTGTCCGATGGTGGTAAGAAGGGGTGGAGTGGGGGGCAGTCAAAGCGCTAGGAAGAAGCTTCAGGAAGGCTTGCAGTGGGTCTCAGGATGATCAGAGAAGGCTTCAGGAAGGAAGGAATGTTCCAGCAAGCAGATACAGCATGTGCAAAGGCCCTGAGGCAGAAGTGCATTTAAATTAAAGTCCTTTTTTAGAAAACATTTTATTACAGAGATATATTTTTTTATTATATCAAGTGACTAACATTGTCTTAAAGATCACACCTAATAGATTTTTCAAAGGTCAGGCCACACAGTTTATCATCACTAATCAGCTTCTGTATTCTGTTTGCCTTACAATAATTTCTCTTTCTTTCTTTCTTTCTTTCTTTCTTTCTTTTTTTTCCTTTAGTATTGAGGATTGAACTTATAACCTCGTATTTGCCAGGCAGGTGCTTATGCCACTGAGCTAAATCCCCGGCCCGAAATCATTTTTAATATATCTTTTAATCAGCTCTGGTCATCCATAAGAAAAATTTACACTGATAAATGCTTTGTAAATACCAGTATTACATAAACCTAGAAATTAATCATTTTCATTGGTTCCTGTGCACAAATCCTACTAAAAATTTACATTTATAAATGGAATATTTTATGAAACATTTAATATAGAAATATTAAATACATTAATAATGCGTTGTGGGAGCCATTTCATTTTTTTTTTTTTTGTACCATGAATTGAACTCAGGACCTTATGCTTGCCAAGCAGGCACTTACACTGCTGAGTTAGATCCCTGGCCCAGGATCCATTTCTTAATCATTCACCTCCATGCATTACTTCTTTCCTTTTTTTGTCTTTTTGAGACAGGGTCTCACTATGCAGTTCAAACTGGCCTTGAGCTCACTTTGTAGCCCAGGCTGGTCTCAAACTCGAAATGATCCTCCTGCCTCAGCTTCCTGAGTGCTGGGATTACAGGCATGTGCCATCAGGCCTGGTTTTTCTTTCCATTCTTTAGATAATCTGCTGGTCCAAGAATCTGGGTAATTCCCTTTTTCCAGATGAGCAAATTGAGACTCAGAAAGATTAAGAGGCTTATCCAAGGTCCCCTTGTAAAGTCTGCAGCTGAAGCCAGCCGTGGTGGCACACCACTGTAATCCCAGCAACTGGGAGGCTGAAGCAGGAGGATTGATGCAAGTTTGAAGCCACTCTGGGGTACATGGTGAGTTCAAGGCCAGCCAGCACTACAGAGCAAGAACCTGTCTCGAGAAAAGAGATGAAGAAACAGCAGCCCGGTTGGGAGCCACGGTACTCTCAGTGCCGGCAGGAAGGAGAACCTGAGATGCAAGCTGCAGAGAAGGGCAGAGGCCGGCTCCTGGATGAGGGGTGTTTCTGGTCCCGTGCCCACAGCTCACCTCCTGAGCCAGGCAGGAGAAACACACACCCAGCCACTGGATTCTGCGAGCACCACCGAGCTGTACCTCCAGCCCTATTTATTTTTAGGCAGGATCTAAGTTGCCCAGGCTGACCTTGAACTTGAGATCTGCCAGGTGCAGCCTCCCAAATAGCTGAATTTACAGGCATGCATCACCTTGCCCGCAAAAGCCTTCTTAAACACTAGTAAAAGTACTTTAAAAATGCAGTAGTAACTGCGCCTGGTGGCGCTCACCTGTCATCCCAGCACTCAGGAAGCTGAGGCAGGAGGGTCACTGTGAGGTGAAGGCCAGCCTGGGCGGCATAGTGAAACTGTGCTTCAAAAAGACCAAAAAACCAAAAAGTAGAAAATTAAATTAAAAATATGATCAGAGGGCTGGGAATATAGCTCAGCTACACAGTGCTTGCCTGGCAAGCAGAAGGTTCTGAGTTCAATTTCTGGTACCAAATATATATATATATATATATATATATATATATATATATATATATATATATATGTATATATATCATCTGAAAACAAATCCACAAATGAGACTATTGACAATAGTTGATAGCTGATTAACTATAGTACAGTATTGAGAATTTACAAAGAATTGTCAAAATTCAAACTCAAGAGTGGTGGTGCATGGGCCGGGCGGGGGTTTAGCTCAGTGGTCTAAGTGCACGCCTGTGACCCCAGTACCCAGGAGGCTGAGACAGGAGGACCACCAAGAGTTCAAGGGCAGTTTGGGTCACATAATGAGTTTAAGGCCAGCCTGCAGGTAACAAGACCCTGTCTCAGACAACCAACAAAGAGAGAATGTAAAGACACCGAAGCCGTGTTGTGTACCTACACCAACTCCCTGTGTTGAAAGTAATCATTATGTATTGCAAACGTGTATTAATAAAAATAAAAATTATAAAAAATAAAATTTAAACCCTGGCAATCAAAACAAGGAAAGAATGAATAAAAAAGAAAAGGTTTATCCAGGCTTCCTTTGAAAAGAAAATTTTTAAAAAACAGGATTGATTGGCTTCTGCCCTAGAGCCAGATGTCAACCGGCCCCGCCCACTCGCCGGCCCCGCCCCCACCGCAGGCTCCTCCCCGGGAAGCCGAGGCCTGCAGGTGCCTCCTGTCATCTTCCACTTCCTTTTGGCCTCCTCAACCTATTTCCCACATGCAGCCAGAGGGAAGTCAGCCTGTAAAATCCCCTGGTGGCTTCCTGTGGCTCAGAATAAAAGCCAAACACCTGCCCTCGGCCGTGGCCCCCGACTCCTGCCCATCTCGGTGCTTCAGCCTCATCAGATTCTGTGAGCATTTGCACCCCAGGACCTTTGCACTTGTGTCCTCTCTTCCTGCACCTTCCTCCTCTGTCCCTGCTCTCCAGGAAGGCTCCCCAGTATCCCACACTGTGCAGCACCTCCTGCACACACCCTGAAGCCTTCCAGCAGAAGGATGGGTTTGAATCCCTGCTCTGCCATTGTCCCGGGGGAAGAGGGCCTTGGGCCCGTCTCTCCTTCCCTGAGACTTGGGTGTTCTGGTCTGTCACATGGGCCTGTAATAACAATAGCGCCAGCTCCTCCCTAGGGCTCTCCTAACCTCCGTTCCTGGGGCCAGAGCCAGCTGTTCCACTGGGCCATGGCCTCATTCGTTCCACCTGCCTTCCTGGGCCAGGGCCCCCTGCGCTCCCTGGCCCTTCCTGGCTTCCTCCCACCAAGAACACCTGCACCGCAGGAGGGCTCAGGTGGCTGGAACTGGAGCCCGGGACCCCAGGACCTGCCCTCAGGCCAAAGTAGAAACCACTGATGAGCTGAGTGGTTAGACGGGAGTCAGGGTGGCCGACTGCTCCAGCCTCCTCACCCTCAGAGATCCCCCAGCCTAGGGCTGGGTAGACCCCGTCCGGTCCCGCCTGCAGGTGGAGGAGCTCACAGGTTTCCACTGCGAGGTCTCAGCCTGCAGAGGCCCCGTCATGACAAGGTGTCAGATTTCAGCGTCCACCCCCAGCAGTGCGCTGTGTGTCGGCCACAGGCTCGCTTCTTGCTGAAATGGCTGCAGTAGACCCGGCTGGGCAGCATCCAGTGGCCAGCATGAAAAATAAACACTGGAGCTACCCATGCTGGTGGGGCCTGGAACAATGGCCCTCTCACCTCGCAGCTCGTGGTCTGCACAAACCTGGCACCATGCCCACAGCAGCACTGTGCCCAAGAGCCAGGGTGGGTGCGCCCTGAGGGTCACTCGTTACTGTCCGATGGACATGTAAATTGTGGTGTGCCGCACCAGGAGTAATTACTAGCCATCAACGGAGAGATTCTCCTGCCTCTGTGGCAATGCGGATGAGCTAGGAGACACCAGGCCATGTGAGGACTTGTAGGGCCCTTCACTCAGGCTCTTTAGATCTGCAATGTCCAGAACGAGCTTGTCCTACAGACAGCGGATGCCAGCTGCCCAGGCTTGACGGGAGAAGGACAGGGGATGTGGGGGAGCGGCTGCCGGGGGATCTGGGATTTTCTTTTTCAGGCAGTGAGACATTCTGGGACCAGAGGTCAGAGGTGTGCACAACCTTCTGCATGGAGGAAGAGCAGTGAGATTGCCAATGGATGAACCGAAGTCAGGCGTGGTGCGGCGTCCCTGGGACCCCAGCTCAGGAGAATCACTAGTCCAAGCCCAGTCTGGGCAACTTAGCAACTTAATGAGACCCTGTCTCAAAATAAGTAGAAATGGCTGTGGGTGTACACAGTGGTGAGAGATTGCCTAGCACGCAAAAGGCCCTGGCTCCATCCCCAGGCGCGCACGCGCACACACACTCACACACACACACACACCCCACAGCACACACACCCCACAGAGCACACATGAGACAAGGTGGTTGTTCCTGCTGTCTCTGGACTCCCTGAAATGTTGCCACTTTTTTTTCTCCTGAAATGGGGTCTTGCTAGG
This sequence comes from Hydrochoerus hydrochaeris, assembly GCA_004027455.1. NCBI lineage: Eukaryota > Metazoa > Chordata > Mammalia > Rodentia > Hydrochaeridae > Hydrochoerus > Hydrochoerus hydrochaeris. The sequence goes on along the minus strand of PVLA01002756.1, from coordinate 97,586 downwards.
CAGTGCAGGCTGGCCTTGCATTCACTCATGTAGCCCAAGCTGGCCTCAAACTCACAGCAATCCTCCTGCCTCAGCCTTCGAGCCCTGGGATTACAGGCATGTGCCACCATGCCCAGATTACCACATTTGCCACCGAGTCTCAGCACGCATGTGTGTGCGCCGTTTCCCTTTAGAAAGCAAAGTACCTGCTTGCTGTGGGTATCAGGACTCAGCAGCCAGTGACTCCTGACGCCTGACACCGGGCAGTTTTCTCCTTGAGAAAACCCTGGGTGCCATCTTCCCTGCCCCTTGCATTTGACTGACCTGCAGCCAGGCCCGGGAAAGGCAGGCACTCATTCAGGTGACAGACCGAGGTGTTACTGGCGAACAGACCGGAAGGGAAGGGATGGAGACCAAGGAAAGCCCCTGCCGGTCCAGGCCTCTTCCTGGGGTAAAGATGGGTTTCCTTGGGGGATCCCCACCCCGGGTGCTCCCCTGAACGGCAGAGGTTTCATTTCTGTTTTATTTCAGGCCAAGTCACCCGCTAAGTAGAAACGGTGGGGCACTGGGTCCCAGCCTGGAGGCCCTTGGTTGGGCCCAGCAAAGCCTTACGGCTGTCCTGGTGTTCTTGGTTTCCAGGGCAACAAAGGACCTTGGTGGGGGGGTCCAAGCTGAGCCGACTTCCGAGAAGTGCTCTGGGCGGCCTGGGGAGGTTCCCTAACCAAAGTCTCCTTCCTGCCCGTAACACGGGCATCACGACAGAGCTGGTTTGGGGCTCCAGCCTGACACCTCACAGTTTACAGTTTACAGTTTAAAATTGAGCCTTTGGCTCAATTTGACCCTTCGCCGCCAGAGGAAGGGCTGGACCTCAGATGAGGAATTGGACCCAGAGAGGCTGAGATGCTCACTTGCCACACACAGCAAAGACGCGGCAGTCAGCAGCCACTACAGGACCTCTACACTCACATACTGGGGTTGAGGGGTTTTTCTGTTTTGTTTTTGGTGTTGGGGGTTAAACCCAAGGCCCTTGCACTGAGCTGTACCCCCATTATTCACCCACCATTGTGAGACAAGAGCTCTCGGTAAGTGGATAAATTGCCCAGGCTGGGTGCAGATTTGAGATCCTCCTGCCTCAGCCTCCCAGAGCACTGGGATTACAGACGTGTGCCACCATACCCAGCCCATTGTGAGGATTACATCAAGTGATTTGTTTAAAATAGGTAGCAGCAAACTGTCAAGAGATGTGTACTGCTGTTTTGTTTTGTTTTGTGTTTGGAGGGGGTACTGGAAATCAAATTCAGGATCTTGAGCTTGTCAAGCAGGCACTGGTGCTGCTGAGCTCTATCTCTGGCCCTACTGTTGATATTATTCACCTCACCAGGTCTTTATCTCCCCAACCCCCCCACCCACAAAGTCCGTGCCAGGCCTGGTCCCCGCTGCCCCAGTCCTGTCAAGGGCCTCTCTGCCTGCTCTGCTGCGCTGCCTAGGGCTGCCGCCTCTCCTCAGTGGCCGGCCCTCTGCCAGACCTGCTCCACACAGCTACCCAGAAGTTTGGCCGGAGACCAGACCTTCCCACTTAGACCTGCCCTGGCCCTGGCCCTCAAAATCAGTCCATAGTATACCCCAGCCCGCATGGGCCTGGCCCATGGCCTCTATCTGGACCAGCCACTCCTGGGAGGGTTGTAGGTCTCTGCCTAAGGCCCTTTCCCCAGGAGCCACACAGAGGAGCCGAGGCAGGCTCCCCATCCCCAGCCAGCTTCCAGACACTTTCCCTCCTTGAAAGGTTTAGGGGGTGAATAATAAAAAATTATTGGCATGAGGGCTGGGGATTTAGCTCAGCAGCACAAGTGCCTGCCTGGCAAGTGTGAGGTCATGGGTTTGATCCCTGGTACCAAAAAAAAAGAAAGAAAAAAATTATTGGCGAGGTCTGGTAATACATGCCTATGATCCCAGCACTCAGAAGGATACTATGATCCTAGCACTTGGGAGGCTGAGGCAGGAGGATTGCCTCAAGTGTGAGACCAGCCTGAATTACAAGTGACTCTGTCTCAAAACAAACAGAAATTCTTGTACTGGGTTTGGTGGGGCACACCTGTAATCCCAGCTACTCAGAGGCAGGTGGATAGCAAATTTGTACCCAGTTTAGGCAATTTAGCAATTTAGTGTCTAAACAAATGAAAAAGCACTTAGGGATGTAGTTCAGTGGTAGAGTGTTTGCCTAATATGTGCGACATGCTGGGATTCCTTTCCCAGCATCACAAAAATAAAAAAAAAATTAAAGTAACACAGAATAAAATTCAATAGAAAGCTCTTGGGTCTATCCCAGGCCCTAACAAAGACAATAATAAACCCTTGGATGTTGTTACCAGTAGTGATTGAATTGTTGGGTTTTGTTGTTGTTTGTTTCTTTTTGAGATAGGATCTTGCTATACAGGTCAGGGGCTAAACTTGAACTCACTATGGAAGCCAGACTGGCTTCAAACTCACAGTGATTTTCCTGCCTCAGCCTCCCAGTGCTGGCATTAGGGGTGTGTGACTGAATTCAGTCCCTCAAAAGCCTGGTCAGCTGGGGCTGTAGCTCAGTGACAGAGCACCTGCTCAGCATCAGGACAAATCCACTCAGGCCCCACTCCCAGCAATGTGTGAAGCTGAAGTAGGAATCAGACTTGAGGGCACCCAGTTGAGTTGAGAACACAAGGATGAGGGGGTGTCCGGAAGTTCGCGGGACACAGGCAGAGCAGACCAGAGCAGAGGCCCGGGAAGGGGCCCCAGCACCTGAGGGCCCTGCAGGCTGGGAACAGCTCCAGGGGGCTCTGGCCTCCAGACCTGCAAGAATGACCGCGCAGAGTTCGTTTTGTTTCCTTTTTTCTTAGTTTCTTTTTCTTTTGTCGTGGTGCAGTTTGCAATGGGTCAGGGTCCCTAGGCTGGCCTCCGCCCCCTCCCCGCCTCCCGCTCCCTCCGTCTCCTTCTGGTTGAAGCCGTGGGGTTTTAGAGCACCTCGGAAAGCCAGTCCACTGCCCACAGCGGGTGCTGGGCCCAGCAGCGCCCGGCTGTGGCCAAGGGAAGTCCCCGCTCCGCCCAGGGCCAGTGATGAGCTGCTTCCTGTCCCGGGCTCCACCCCCCAGGTCCTGTTCCCCTGCCCGGAAGTGACCTTCATGTCCATCAGCAGATGAATGGACAAAGAAAATGGCATTTATACACAATGGAGCACTACTCAGCCATAAAGAAGGACACACTTGAGTCATTTGTAGGGAAATGGATGCAGGGGCTGGGGATTTAGCTCAGCAGCACAAGTGCCTGCCTGGCAAGCATTACCAGGATGTGGTGAGCTCAATCCCTGGTTCCCCCCACAAAAAAAGAAAGAAAATAGATGCCCTTCAAGACCACAATGTTAAGTGAAATGAATCGCTGAGTTTAAATATCAAATGGTGATAACAGCGAGACCTCATCTCAAAAAAACCAATAAATAAATAAATATCAAATGATTTCTTATATGCGAAACTCAAAGAATAAATAATTTATTATTTATTTATTTAGAAGCGAGGTATCAGCATGTAGCCCAGGCTGGTCCTGAATTTGTAGCAATCCTCCTGCCTCAGCCTGTCTAGTGCTGGGATTACAGGTGTGAGCTAAAATGTCAGGCTATTTTTTTCATTTAAAAAATTTTTATATGAGGCAGGAGGATCATTATGAATTCAAGACCAGCCTGGGCTACAAAGTGAGCCCAAGACCAGCCTGAACTGCATGGCGAGACCCTGTCTCAAAAAGACCAAAAAAAAAAAAGTCATTAGTACCTGTGTGTGATAGATGAGACCTCCATTCTGGGGACTGTGTCACACATAGGACATCTTAATTCTCCTTCACTTCTCCTTCTCCCCTCCTGCCTCCTCTCAGTATAAATAATGTAAGGTGCAAAATAAAAGGTAGCTTGGAAAATAAAATAAAAGGTAGGTTACAGGGGTCTAAATCTTTCACACTTGGGAAGGGGCCAAGAATTGGAGAAAGAGGCGAATGGAGGAGGGAAGGGAAGGAACAAAGAATTAAGATGTGCTACGGGCTTGTGTTCCCCATGAGGGATGTAAAGTTGTTTACTGAAAACATGAACTAATAAAAACAAAAATAAATACACACTTTAAAAAGCTGGATGTGGTGGTACCTGCCTGTAATCCCAGTGCTCAGGAGGCTGAGGCAGGAAGATTGCCAGGATTTCAAGGCCAGCCTGAACCACATAGCCAGACCCTGCCTCAAAAACACCAAAAAGAAAAACAAAAGAAACCCGGCTGGAGGACAGATTGGGTCCCTCAGCAGGACAGGAGACAGTGGGCAGCACAGGAGAGGAGATTTCCCAGCCTCTCTTCTACTTTTTTATTTTCCAGTACTGGGGATGGAACCCAGGGCCTTGTATGTGTTCGGCAGGTGTTCTCCCACTGATCCCCAATTCTGTTTATTTTATTTTATTTGAGACATGGTCTCACTAAATTTCTAAATTACCCAGCTAAATTTGAATTTTGGAACCTCCTGTCTCAGCCTCTGAGTAGCTGGGATTATAGGTGTGCACCACCACACCCAGCTTCATTTAAAAGGTTTTAGCCAGGAATAGTGACACAGGTCTATAATCTCAGCACTCAGGAGGCTGAGGCAGGAGGATCCCTGCAAGTTTAAAACCAGCCTGGGCTACAAAGTGAGCTCAAGTCCAGTCTGAACTGCAAGCAAGACCCTGTCTCAACAAGACCAAAAAAAAAAAAAAGTTTTAATTATACTCCCATCTCATAGGTAGAAGGAAGTAAATGACAGCAGCAATTAAAGAACTCAGGATTTGAATCCTACATTGTCTGTATTTGCTGTGTGACTCTGGGTGACTTGCTTAACCTCTCTGGGACTCAGTTTTCTCCTTAGGCAGGTATCAAAAGGTTACTGAAGTGGTCAGTGGGAGGTGCTGGGCACTGAACCCAGCACAGTCAGTGCTCAGTCCAAGCACTAAGGAAAAGACTGACAACTGCAGGGGGAGGCACAGGGGTAGCCATGTGGCTCTCGGGACAGAGCCCTCCTGGAAGAGGGAGCACAAGTGCAAAGGCCCTGGGGTGGCCACAAACCTGACACAGCTGGAGGGAGTGAAGGGGCAGAGAGAGGCAAAGAGGGTGGACCCGTGGGCAGGGCAGCGTGGGCCCCGGCAGGAGGAGGGGAAGCGAGCGCACGGGCTGTCACCTGCATGCTTCGGTTTGCTCCTCCGTTTCTGCGGTGCAGGGATGAAGCTCAGGTCTCAAGCCACCAAGCCGCAGCCCAGCCTACACTGTCTCCCTTTTTTAAGTGGGAGAAACACCCACCAGTCTTTCCACAGCGTGACATGGGCTGGAAAGGCAGCAGGGGAGCAGGAGTAGCTCACGTGTCCCCTGGGCCACCACCTCATCTCTTCATCTTTTATTGATAATGAAATAGATTTTCATGGCACTTATGAAAGTGACATTTTGGGAATGAAGAAGAAGGACACCCAGGTTCCTGCCAGCCCAGCCCGGGGGCTCCTATGAGTAGCCTCTGGGTCGCCAGTGGGGCTCAGATGTACCCAGCGGGGGCCCTGGCCTCAGGTTTACAGGGGGCCTGGCCGCCTGCCTGGAGATCAGCTTTACAGCTGTTTATTTCCTAAACAACCCGAAGAAACTCCCAGAGGAGGCTCCGAAGGCCTGGCCAGATCCCGCGGCTCCCACCCAGTCCGTCCCAGCCGGGGCTCTGGGCTGCAACCGGACGGAAGGGAAGTCCCTCAGCAGAAAGCCAAGCAGCATGCAGGGAAGGAGGGCTGGGCTAGAAACTCATTTAGTGCCGGGCGTGGTGTCGCATGCCTGTGACCCCAGCACTCGGGGAGGCTGAGGCAGAAGAATCGTAGCAAGTTTGAGACCAGTGTGGGCTACAAAGTAACCTCAAGGCCAGCCTAAACTGTGGAGTGAGACCCTGTCTCAAAAAGACAAAAGAGAGAGAGAGAGAGAGAAAAGAAAGAAGAAACAAAGAAACAAAGAAAGAGAAAGAAAGAAAGAAGTGATTCAGAAATAAGTGATTAAGGTAAAGCTCAAGGGGGAACCTAATTTTTTTTGTGGTAGTACTTGGAATCAAACCCAGAGCCTTCACACTAAACTCTGTCCCCAACCCTTTTTAAAATTTTATTTTGCGGTAAGGTTTTGCTAAAGCACTAAATTGCCCAGGCTGGCCTCAGACTCACTATCCTCCTGCCTCAGCCTCACAGAGTGCTGAGATTTCCGGTGTGTGCCACCCCACCTTTGGGGACTGGCATTAGGTCTCCAAAGGGCTCCCAGGAGGCACGAGGTAAGCGGAGCCAAGGAAGGGTGGGCTCCACAGGGAACCTGTCCACAGAGCTTGACCGGGGGTCAGCACTGACCTCAGGGACAGGACACTGAGCTCGGGCACCGGGTGACACTGCACTCTGGGAGGAAAGACCCAGCTGCCTCCACTTCCGCCAAGGGTACGCAACCCAAACCCAGTTACAACTGAACATCAGGAGACCGGCAGAGGGGAACCCCCCCACCACGGCCCGGTGAACAGCCGTGCTGGGCCCTTCAGAAGGACAGAGGCCGCTGGGTGTGGTGTCCAGCCTCCAACCCCAGCTCTCTCGGTGAGAAGGTCCTAGATACTTGTGGGGAGGGAATAAAAAAGAAAAGAAAGTCAGTGCTCGAGGGCTGCGCTGGAATAAGGAACTAAAAAGCCGGACAAAAAAAAATCCCCGGTGAGATCCAAAACTGCCCTCTGTCCCCTCCCCTGAAATGCTGCAGGGGGCAGCATTGGGCGGTCGGGAAAGTCTGGTTCTGGCTGTGGACTGGCTCTGCATCCAAGTCGAGTTCCTGATTCAGAGCATGGAGCCAGGCTGTGAGAAAGTATTCCTGCCTTAGAAAACGCATAGCACGTAGAGCCGGGTGTGGTGATGCACACCTGTCATCCCACCACTTGAGAGGCTGAGGCAGGAAGGTCACCGTGAGTTCGAGACCAGCCTGAACTACATGGCGAGACCCCCTGTCTCAAAAAACTAAAAACAAAACAACCAATCAAACAAACAAAAACTCTAGCAGAAAATACATCAAAGTTGGGCATGATGGTGCACACCTGTAATCTCAGCACTTGAGAGGCTGAGGCAGGAGGACTGCTGTTAAGTTTGAGGGCAGCCTGGGCTACATACATAGAGTTCAAGCTCAGACTGGTCTACACAACGAGACCCTGTCTCAAAAAAAAAAAAAATACACATAAATTCTCTGGCCTGTCCCCTCATGCTGCCTCCTCTTGGAAACCTCCTACCCCACCGGGAACTGACACTGTCCTAAGCCTCCCGTGTCCCCTGCAATACAGACAGGAGTGGGTGATGCACCTGTCCCACCATCTCCCTCCCTCCCGGGCCTCTTTCGGCCCAGTCCTGTGCTCCAGGCTGCAGGTCTGCTGGTTACCACTGCGCCTCATGGAACCCTCCAGAGTGCTCAGGTGAGCCAGCCCTGCTGGACACACAATCCAGACCCTCTCCCCAGCCTGCTACAGCCTGGGCTGGGCCTGTCACCTGTCACCAGGTCTTAGCGCCCCTTCTCCCCGTGGCCAGGGACCCTTCGTGCCCAAGGCAAAGCCCCACAGCTAGCCTGTCCACCTCCTGGCTTTAGCCTGGACTGGAGACTGCCTGTGCCTCCCTGCAGCCTTGGCCTGGCCTCCTCTTCCAGGACCGTGGCCCGAGAGTGGCTTGTTTGTGTGCTGTCTTCCCCCCTGGAACGCCACATCCTTGAGCTGGGCCGGACCAGAGCCTGGCACACACAGCTCAGTGAACCCCATGGGGCGAATGCTCCCTTCTTTAGGGTCCCGGGAGGGAGGCACCGCTGCCACCCACTCTGCAGGTGGGAAATGGAGGCTGAGGGAGGGGACAGCCTCAATGATCCTGGGACAGGGACTGGGCCTGCCTGACCCACAGCACGACCCACCCCGGCTAGGTGGATCCAAGTTCAAACCGACGACCTCAGGCCAGGCCCTTGGCCGCGGCTGTGAGCCAGCTTGGAGCCAGCTTGCCCAGAGGCCCGTGCCTCGAGGCTCGTGAAGTCACTCGCTTGCCACTGTCAGCACCTACTCTGGTTGATGTCACGATTCACAGAAACCGGACAGGGACAGGGACACAGTAGGCCTTCAGCTGAGCACTGCCCAGCCCCCGCCCTGCTCCCTAACTTCCCTTCAGGGAGGCCGGAGAGGCCGCCGCCACAATTTGGCGATTGTTAGAGAACTTTTTTTTCCTTTTGGGAGGAAAGCTGCAAGTCATTAAGGGCTGCTCCCGGCCTGCGGGTCACCATTTCCTGTTTAGAAGAAAGAATCATCTCTTCCTTGGAACTCGGACTCCCCCAGCCTGACTCGGCTGGCTGCGATGGGACATGGGACGCAGGCTCAGCCGCCCACCCGCCCGCCCGCTGGCACCTTCGGCACCTTTTGTGCTCAGAAAGGACACTCATTTTCTCCTGGCCCCAGGAGGCCCCCAGAGGTGAGGTCACCAGCACCACGCCAGTCACCCAGGGTGGAGCCAATCGCCCCCGCCCAGGCGCAGGCGGGGGTCCTCCCATCCTGGGCAGGAAGCTGAATGCCCCTACCCTTTGCCCGGCTTCTCACCCTCCTGGCTCCAGCCAGCCAATTTCCTTGCATCAAAGGCCATTTGGTACCCAGCAGCCAGACGGAGGTGCGGGCCTGCCTGACAGGGAGGCTGGGCCCAGGGCCCTGGGAACAGGAAGGACACCCTCTCCTTCAGCTGGGGGGCCCGGCCCGCCCCAGAGAGCTGCAGGGCCACCGGGCCTATCTGATTGATGAGACCCAGGAAGCCAGCTGCAGACTGCAAGAGCCAGAGCCAGCTTGTGCGGGAGCAGGGCCTGTCCACAGGGTCTGACTGCTCCCTGGCCGGTCCCATCCCCAAACCACCAGACACGGGGGCCCGGAGACATCTCCTCGGCCCAGATCCCTGCAGTCAGACTCCGGACTCCTGACTCACAGGATATTTCCAAGGACAAGACTTAAGGCCACGTCAGAAATATCGAAGCTCCAGGAATCCCAGTCCCCTCCTCCTTTCCCAAATACCTTCTAAAATACCTACCTCAAGTCACACGCCTGTGATGCCAGTACTCTGGGAGGCTGAAGCAGGAGGACTGCAAATTGGATCCCAGCCTGGGCAACCTAGACTTGTCTCAAAATTAAATTTTTAAAAGGGCTGGGTATGGTGCCCAGTATGAAGACTTCAGGTTCAAACCCCCAGTACTGTGGAAACAAGAAAACCCATCCCACAAGACCAAGGACAGGCTTCATAATAAATTAACGCTTTATTGAATATCAATAAACTGTACATATATAACACTATACAAAACGTTCCCTTATAGAAAATGTTGCTTGAAATATAAATACCAGTGTACCTTTAAAAATGTAAACATCTTTCTCCCAGGCCCACCTGTCGGGCCCCCAAAATAGTTCTGGGAGACACATTGGTCAGGCCAAAGCACCCCACTTGGCCCCTGACAAATGAAGGCCATTACTCACAGTCCCTTTTGAGACATTGTTAAATTGCCCATGAGACAGGTGTCACCATGACAAACAGGAGGCTGAAATAGCTGCCCCGGCCCAGGGGCATCTGGAGGTCTACACAAGTCTGTCCTTGTGTCCCGAAACTGCCCCAGAGGCGCAAGACGCACCCAGAGTGGGCTATCGCAATCAGTCACACCTCGAGGACAGTGGCCTGAGAGTTCTTTGGGGAGGCGGAGGTAGGGGGGTGGGGTCCCCTGAGTGGGCTAGGGCCTTTCGCCCTGCAGCGAAAAGCAGCTGTATCCAAAAGGCTCTGGATACACAAACCCACACAGAGGCCAGCCCCAGCACGCTCCCCAGCCAGCTGCCGGGAAGGCCTCCAAGCAAAGGGCACCGAGGGCCTCACTGGGTGCCGCCCCACCTCAGGCCCCGGAGTGGACAGAACAGAACCAGGAAGCGGCTTCACCAAAGTCCTCAGGGACGGACGCAGCCGGACGGGTCTCGGAAGGGAACTCCGAGGGGCTGGGACGGAAGGGCTCCTTCCTTCTGGAGTTGGGGGCTGCGTGGAGGGTCGGAGACGGGGGTGGTCAGCGGGGACGCCCCGAGCAGCCAGACTCTTGGTGCTTGTGGAGCAGGGACATGCGGGAGAAGGTGCGGGAGCAGGTCTTGCACTGGTACTTCTTCACATCCGAGTGGGTCTGCAGGTGTGCGCGCAGGTTGGAGCGGTCAGCGAAGGCGCGGCTGCAGTGGGAGCAGGAGAAGGGCTTCTCACCTGGGGACAGAGGGGCCGGGGAGGTGAAGCTTCCTTCAGTGCCAACCCCGCACCTCCAGTCTTTACAGCCAGCTCACCCCAGCCCTGAAGTGCTCCGCTACATTCATCACAGACTGCCCAAGGCCTGGCTGCCTCAGCCATGGGCTTCGCACCTGCGACCTGGGGCTGCCCCTCCCCTGGAGAGGGGGCAGCCCTACTGCCATTTGCTTCTGCATCTTCTTATTCAAGATGGCAAAGGGAGGCACAGAGATGAAGGGGCATATTCTGGGCCACCAGCAGGCCTCCCAAGGCCTGGATTTCAACCACTAGACAAGGGCCTCCTGGTCAAGGGAGGCTGTGGCTGGCCTTCCTCATTATCAGGCCTGGGGTCATTCCCAGATTCTCAGAGGGGACAAAGCTTAGGAGGCAGTCTTCATTAAGGCCTCCCTGCCCCCACCTGGGAGCTGGTTAGGCCACTCCACCGGCTCCCATAGTCAACAAGGCCCGCAGCACTGAAGTCCCACATCCCCAGTCCCTATCAGACCCAAGTCCCACAGTCACACAGCGCCAGGAGCCTGAGCTCATTCCAAGGTGCAAGCCCCGGGGCCTGGGACCCCCCAAAAAGGCTACAGAATCTTGCAGCCCTGACACAGATGCCTGCTCAGTGCTATGTTAGGAAGTCTCTCGAGTGGGGTGAAGTATACAGTAGGTGCTCAATAAGTATCCAGAGAATAAACAAATCTGCCTTAAAAAAAAAAAAAGCCCTCAGCCAAGAGCACTAATGCACACTGAAGTCCCTGCACTTGGGAGGCTGAGGCAAGAGAATCGTGAGTTTGAGGCTTGCCTGTCCTGCACAGCCAGGCTCTGTCTCAAAAGAGACTCAAACAACAAACAGGGCCAGGAGTATAGCTCTGAGGCAAACATCCACCTGGCAAGGGTGAGGCCCTGAGTTCGGGATTCCTGGTACAAAACAAACAAACAAACAAACAAAAAAGCCCACCACCTGTAATTCCAGCCCTTTGGAGGCTGAAGCAGGCACGTTCGAGGCCAGTTGAAAAGAACCTGTTTCAAAAATCCAAACAAACAAGCCAAGCCTGGGAGAAGCCTTACTTCTCAATCAGACACCTTTTCATATCCACCCCAATCAAGAGGACATAGTGCCCCAAAATGGTCACATTGTTGTTTTTTCTTAGAGGCATACATTTTCCAAAAATAGGTCATAAATAGTAATTCATTAAACATCCACTGGCGCTCCTACCGGTGCCAAGCTCTCCAACACTGGACGCCCCTGGAGAAGCAGCCTCCCTACGTCTCAGCCCCCAGGGCCACAGGCCCCCAGGCCACCTGCTAAATCCCAGAACGGGAACTCGAGAAGCGTCCCCTGGCGGGGCTGTGCCCAGGCGCCTATTCAGCAGGACCCCCAGCGGGCACGAGGGTGCAGACCAGGGAACTACCTCGCCGCGGCTCCTCCAGATCCCGGGCTCATTCCCGTCCACACTCCCCTGAGTGAAGGGCGACCACACAGCCTCGGGGGACAGGATGGAGCCATCTGTGAGGCCCCGGTGCCAGCGGCACCTCTCCCAGTTAGGGCTCACAATGTGCCTGGGTGAGAAGGTGGACAAAGGGGACGGGACCCTCGAGGCCAAGACGAGATGTGGTGGGGTGTCTGTGAGCACACAGCAGACACAGGAACCCCCCCCCACAGGTCCTTCACCCCCCAGACGCCTTTATGGTACTCCCGGCAAGTGTGAAATAGGCACCAGGCCGGCGGGGACAAAGGCCGCTGAGGGGAGCACTGTACATGTGATATCCCCGGGATTAAAGGGGCCTGCCACACTGTGGCCCAGCAGCTGCGGCTGGAACAGGTGCTGGGCACCGCTGCCCCGTGCACCTGCTCGGCCCCTCCCCACCCCCACCCACTGGGCCCACCATTAAGGCACACAATGGGAGTCAATGGGGACAGCCGGGGTGCATTTGAACAGGGTTTTGTGTCTGAGCCGTGCCTTTACATCAAAATAATGTCGGGAGGGGCGGCAGCGGCTGGGGCCCCCTGGGGAGCATCCCGAGGGTTTAGAGACTCCAGGAGCTGGGCCAGGAGAGAGAAAGGCCAGCCCAGGGATCTTCACACTTAAAGCCCCAGCGCCCGTGTGCACAGGGAGAAACGGGGGCCTTAGTCAAGTACTCAGGGTCCCAAGGCCTGCAAACTGCCAGTCCCCACCCCCTCAGGGTCACTCACGGCTCCAAGGCCAGCCAGTGACTGCAAGCGGCAGATCTCAGGATCCACCCTGGCCAGCCCGACCCCCAGTGACAGCCCCAGTCCTTGAGCCTCCTCCCTCCAGTCATTCTTCAGAGACCTCCACAAGGCTCTTCCCTCAGGTCCAGAAAATCCTCTGCACATTTAGACTATAGGCTGTGTTTCCTGCCAGCAAAGTTCCCGGGTCTGCACAGCAGACTTGGGTGGGGGTGGAGAAAGCAACTCTGAGAGCCATGGAGTTACAAGAAGTTATCATAAAGGGATTATGGCTTTTCGTACCCACCCTATAAAGCATGTGCTACCATAATCCCCTTGGAGGCTCAGAGAAGTAAAACTGCCTGTTCAAGATCACTCGGCATGGAAGCACAACTACTCCTACCATTTCTCTCAGAGTTTACTATGTACCAAGCACGTTGTTTTTGTTTTTCCATTTAGTTTGTTTTTGCTTTAAGCCAGGTTCTCAGTCTGTAGTTCAGATTGGCCTTGATCTCACTATGTGCTCCAGCCTGGCCTCAAACTGACGACCCTCCTGTCTCAGCCTCCTGAGTGCTGGGATCACAAGAGTGCACCACCACGCCCAGCTACACCCTGCAAAAGTGCTTGCTTCACTCAACCTTTTATTGAACCTGCACAGAAACCCCAGCAAATGTTTTCATGCCCGTTATAGAGATGGGAAAACAGGCTCAGGGATGCAAGGCCACGGAAGGTCTAATGAAGTCTCAAAGCCAGCTCCAGTTGGGGGGCCTGACCCCCTTCAAGGCTGAGGGAGGTGGAGCTGGTTCATCTCCCTCACACCTGGCAGGAAGAGCAAGGTGTGGGCTGTACCTTTCCTTTCCCAGCCCCAGCTCCACAGCCTTTGGTGGTGGAACCATGGAGCCAGCAAAGGCATCTGGCCATCTGCTTAGCACAGGAAGGCACGCTCCTGCCACTCATCCCCAGGGACCAGCACCTGAACCCTGAACGTGAACTAGAAGAGAACTTGGAGCCTCTGTGTCCACAACTTAGACAACATCAAAGCCCAGAATGGCAAACACTGGAGAAGAGAAGGCAGCGGAGACGGGGGAAGGGGCCACTCACCGGTGTGGGTCCGGACGTGGCCCTGCAGCAGCCAGGGCCGGGAGAAGGCCTTCCCGCAGGTGGCGCACACGCACGGCAGCGTGTGGCTCCGGATGTGCATCTTGAGGGCGCCCAGGCTGAGGTATTCCTTGTTGCAGTATTTGCAGTTGAAGGCCTTGCGAGTCTGGAGGTCCTTGGCCATGGAGAGCTGAGCCAGCTGCTTGGGCAGTTGGCCCAGGCCCGGGAAAGCAGCATAGGCCTCGGCCTCCAGGGAGGAGGTCGAGGTGGACGAGAAGGATGAAGGAGCCGGCGAGGGTGGGCTGGGGGGCTGGGAGCCCTTCCCGCTGTCCTCGTCAGACAGGGAGGTCATTTCGGCTGCCTTGGGGCTCTCCTGGGGCTGCAGGCAGGCCCAGCCAAGGGGCTGGGCCAAAGGCGCCAGGACAGAGTCCCAGATGAGCGTGGGCAGGGAGGCCGTGGGGTTGAGCACCTCGGGTGGTGGGATGGCTGCCAGCAGGTGGGCCTGGTCGTAGGGCTGCTGGAAGGTAAACTCTAAGGAGAGAGGCAAAGGACAACAACAGTCATTAAAGCTTTCAGTCAGTCAACAAACACTACTTCGCTAAGGGTTGGGGGCTTAGTGGGGCTGGCACTCAATACTTGACAGATGAGTAAAATGACTTCTGAGCAGGACCGACCTGAGTCTCCCACTAGGACATTTCAGGTCCCGGCCCAGCTCGCCGGGTCGTTCCCAGGCTTCTGTCTTCCGGAGTCAGCCGGGCCCCCAGCCAGAGGCATGACCCCTGTCACCTCAGCCCCCAGTGTCCTCAGCTGAGCCTCCCCCCACTCAGTGCCCGGCTCTCACCCCTCCCCCAGCCCTCTGGACTCCGGACTCTAACAGCCGCTGGCCGCGGGTTCTCCTGGCATAAGCCTCCCTTCCCGTCTACACTCGTGGAGCTTCTCCGCCTCCCGACGGCCAGGGTCCTACTGCAGCTACGCAGCGCTTCCCCGACCCGGGCGACTCGGGACGGTGACCCGCCTGCTCCGCGTCTCTGGGGTCCCCACCTCCTCTCCCTGCAGAACTCCTCCAGGTCGATTCGGTCCCCGCCCCGGCAGAGGTCCTCCCGCCACAGTCTCCACCCGTGTCTCTAGAACCCCTCCCCGGTGCCCCCCACCTCCCACTCACCCGGAGAGGAATCCTGCAGCTCGCTGTAGTTGGGCTTGCGGTTGGGGTCCGAGGGCTTCCTGACAAGGAACGAGCGCGGCATGGTGGCCGAGGCACCGGGGCTGCCTGCAGAATCGCTTAAGGGCCGCTGCAAACTCTGCCAGCGAGGCCGAGCAGCGGCGCCGTAAGTAGGAACGCGCCGCCACCTCCTCTAAGTAGCCTGCTACGTAGGGCGGGACCAGGGAAGTCACGCCCTTTTGTCAACGCTTCCCCAATCGCAGGCGCGCCTCCGGCGGAGGCCACGCCCCAAGCAGGTGCGCCGGGCGCGGGCGGGGCTCGTGCCGCGTGGCGTTGGGAGCAGGCGGCGGCACCTCCCGCGCCTCTCCGCTCGCCCTGCACCGCTCGCCCCCGCGGCCGGCGGTCGGTCGGGGCGCCACGCGGGGTTCGGGGAGCCCCCAGGAGGCGGAACCTCAGTGGGACGCCGTGGGCCGCCAGCCGGGTGCCCGCGTCTGGGCGCGTCAGGGCATGTCTGGCGCCCCCTTGCGCTGTGCGCCGCCCTCCCAAACGCCTGACCTTCGCCAAACGCCTTGGCCCGGGGCTTGGGCGGGGGGCGGAAATCTCCTCGCTCGGCTGGCGGCTGGCGGCTGGCGGCTGGCGGAGAGCGTGGCATTAACCAGGGGGCAATACACGTTGCTGGGAGGGTGCGAGGAAATGGCCATCCTCCCGTGGCTGCTGGCAGTGCAAAATGCCACAGGCTTTTTGCAAAGCAGTCTGGCACCAGGTAGCAAACATGCACCGGTTTCTGCGCTTGGCAAATGCTGATGAGCGCCCTCCGGGAGCCGGGAGCCAGGCGTTGTCCTGGAGCCTCGGGTGCAGCCCGAGCACAACATCCAGGTCCCCAGCTCGGGCTCCCGGCCGTGGGGGAGACAGACGGAGTAAACAGCCGATTCTCATGCAAAGGGAAGTGCGCTTTGATGGGGGGCGGGGAGAGACAGGACGTGGGGCAGTCGAGAGGCGGTCACCTGACAGGGGCTCAGGTGCGACTTCCCAGAGGAAGTGTAGACAGATCAAGGGGGAAGGCCCGGGGTCACAATCGGGAACCACCTCGGAGTCCTCCAGAGCAGCCCCTGGCTGGGGGCGGGTGCTCAGGCCGAGAGGGCCCCCCCCGGCTTGCTTATGGCCTCCGTGGCCTCCGTGGAGTTCGGACTTTGGCTCGAGGGCGCTGGGGAGCCCCGGAAGGGTTTTCAGCTGCGGAGGGACCCGGTTAGGGCCTCGCTGGTAAGGACCACCGCGGGCAGAAGCAGCCAGGGCAGGGCTGAGGCGGACTCCACTTCCCTGAGGATCTGTGCAAGGGTCCTAGACCCCACAGGGCCAGGGCATGGGGAGCTCCACTCCCGCCCAGAGCCTCTGAGAGTGAAGCCTACAACCCTCCATCCTGGCTCTCGCCTGCAAAGCAAGGGCCATGAAAACCCCTGCCTGAGTCCCCATACTGGGGACTCTTGTCTATTTGGGTCACTAGGTGCTGGGGAATCAACTATAAACAAAATCATCTCCCCTCATTCTAGGGGGTGCAGAGATGCACAGGCAGCACCAGCAGGCCACACTGCTCCCCCCCCCCCGACCTTTCAGTTCCCTCCCTTGTGGTCTCCACTAGAAGCAGAAGGGGCAGGTAACACCTTCCACCCAAACCTTGCCAGGCTTGTGAATCCTGCTGACCATGTCTTGAACTTTCTCCCTGTCCCCTTTCCTGTCCCAGCAGTTCCCACCACAGGACCTTGGCACCTGCCTCTCAGTCCCCACACCCCTGCCCCCCTTCTAGGTCTCCCCTTGGCTAGCTTCTTTTATTCTCTGTTTAGGCAGCATCTCACCAACCTCCCAGCATTTGAGACAAATGCAAATTAAAACCACAGTGAGATACCATTTCACACCCCCAGGAGAACAAAAAGTAAAAATTTGGTCAATATCAAGTGTTGATGAGGATGTGAGGGCTGGTGTGAGCTTCAATGACAAGGCCACTTGGGAAAATTTAACATCAGCCAGTGACAAGGAACTCTCTCTTCCCAGCCCAGGGGTTCTCAACTCGAGGCACTTTAGATTTCCTAGAGAACTTTCAAAACAGCCAGGCCTGAGTCCACATCCTGATTTGATTACCAGGGGTGGGACTTCTAGCATTATTAGCACTTTCAAAACCTCTTCAGGTTCTTCTAAAGAGCAGCAGAGTTAGGAATTGATGCCCAGCTCCAAACCCAGACCTAACAAAAGAGAACAGGTATCGCACCTCCGCTCTCCCAAGAGCAGACAAGACAGAACAGGCCTGGTAAGGAGGTGACACCTGTGATCCCAAACTACTTGGGAAACTGCAGCAGGAGGGGCAAGAGTTTTAGGTCACCCTGGGCAGTTTACCAAGACGCTGCCTAGAGCCAGCGAGCTGGCCCATGCTTGTAATCCCAGCACACTCAGGAGGCTGAGGAAGGGTGATCACAAATTCTAGCTCAGACTAGGCAATTCAGCAATTTAGTAAGCCCCTGTCTCAAAAAAAAAAAAAAAGGCTGGGGGTTTAGCTAAACAGCATAGGCACCTGCCTGGCAATCACAAGGTTGTAAGTTCGATCCCCACCACCAAAGAAAAAAAAGTAAAGGGCTGGGGATGTAACTCTGTAAAACCTGTGTGTTCAATCTCTACTACTAGTACCAAAAAAAAAAAAAAAGCAAAAAAAGTGACAAATGAACCTGTCCACCAAGTGCAGTACTGGCACCTGCCTACAGCACCCAGGAGCCTGAGGCAGGAGGATCGCCACAAGTTCAAGGCCAGCCTGAACTATATAGTGAGATCCCATCTCAGCAAGCCAAATTAAAAAAGAAAGAAAAGAAGCCCGCAGGGGTACATATCTGACATCTCAACACTTAGGAAGCAGAAGGATCTTGAGTTTAAGGCCAGTTTAGGCGAGACAGCGAGACCCTATCTCAAAGGGGAAAAAAAGTCAAACAAACGTATAGCTGGATTTCCATATGCTTCAAAGCAGACCAGCCAAACCTATATTATTTAGGGTTATACACACACCCAGATATGTACACAGAGGTGGTAAAACTGTAAAGAAACACAGGTAAATGTTTTCTACGATTTTAACCTTTTTGTTTTTGATGCTCAAGATTGAACCCATGGAGCAATGAGATGGACTCGGGGCCTCACTAACAGTTTGAATTGGCCCTGGTGGGCTCGACCTTTCTACCTTTCTGCTCCGGATTCCAGAGTGAGGGGATTGCAGGTGTCTTCCCTGCGTGTTCGGCTGGGGAAGGAGAACTGCTCATGAGCTTCTGCAGCCCCAGAATGACCCGCTGATTGTTGGCTTTTAGTACCTAGGCGGCCCAGTGCCGTGGTGTATGTAACGTGCACGCAGGCGGGCCGCTTCTCCAGCACCACGTGCACACACACTTTTATTTTTAAAAGTTGTTTGTCAGCACAAGCATCTGCTTGGCAAGCACGAGGTCGTGAGTTCGATCCCCAGTACCAACCCCCGCCCAAGCCCCAAACAAAAGTTGTTTTGTTTTGTTTTGCTTTGCTTTGTTCCGCTCTGGCCAAGTTCTCCTGATCAAGTGACATTTTCTTCCCGGGCTTGGTGCCACAAGCCTTAGTCCCAGCACCAGAGAGGCCGAGGCTGAAGGATCACCACAAGTTCAAGGCCAGCCTGAACCGGTGCTGGGACTAAGGGGTGGGCGCCCGCGTTCCCTTGCAGGACCCTACTCTATTATCTTCAAAGCAGGTGGCGGGACTCAGGCAGGGACTGTGAGTGACTCCACCTCGGACTCCACCTCTTCCGGTTGGGTCGCCCTGGTCGAGTGAGTCGCCGCGCCTCTCTGGGCCTCAGTTTCCTCGAGCGTAGAAAGTAGGTGGCTCCTATTTCCTGGGGATGTCGGGGTGGGAAAATGAGCCCCGCGGCCTCTACTTGTTCGAAGCACCCACTGCCCGGGCCTCGCTTCCCTTTTTGCTCCGGTCCTGCACCTGCGCCCGGCCAGGTGGGGTGGGGCGATCGGGAGGCGCGGACCTTTCGGAGCTCGGCTCCTTCCTGACTCGGCCTCCCTGCGGCCCGGGTCGGCGGGCGGAGACCATCGGGCCCCAGCTGGGACGGGTCCAGGCGAGGCTGGGCCGCAGGCCAGCTCGAGGTGAGGGCCCGAAGGTGGCGCGGGCCGGGAAAGCCGCGGTGACCATTCAAATGCTGCTCTCGGGTCCTCCGACTACCGCGCGGCCCCCGCGGCCCGGCGGCGACCGACCCGACGCACCCGGCGCTCGGCTCCGTCCGGGCCGCGGGGCTCCGCGGTCCTCCGGCGCCCTCTGCTGGCCCTGACGCCTCCCTGCGACCGTCTCGAAGCGCTGGTTTCCTGGGGTAAAAACTTGATGAGAGCCAGCGGAGACTACTTAATGTGAGCGGGAAAGGCGTCAGGAAGGAAGATTAGTTTTAGGATTAGTTTAGTTTAAAATCTATTGTAGATTAGAAACAAGGTTTCACTGTGTAGTCCAAGATTGACTTGAACTCACTATATAGTCAAGGTTGACCTCATTACCTTAAAGCAAAAGCAATAAACTAAAAATGTAGCTGGGTGTGGTGGCACAAGCCTGTAAAGTTGGCACTCAGGAGGCTGAGGCAGGAGGATCTCTGCGAGTTCGAGTTCAACCCGGGCTACATAGTGAGTTTGTATCAAAATAAATAATTTAATTAAATATGAAAATATGATTTGCAATTAACCAAAAAAGAAAGGCTCCATCCCAGGTCTTCATTTCCTTTCCCATGTCTCATATGACCTTCCAGAGCTGGGCGGCACATAGACAAGTACACCCTGCATCAGCTTCCACGCTGCACACTTGTATAGAAAAATATTCAGTGCCTTGAAAGCATTCTATATCCTTGCACAAAGCTCCCTTAATCTTGTTTTTTGTTCTTGTCACTTATCAGGCCCTGTGCCATTCAGTGGCACCTCTGTCCTCCCTTAAATGTTTGCAAAGCAGGCTACAAGGCCCCACCCCACTCCTCCATTTCTTTACTAGGCAAAATCCCCAGTTCTTTACTCTCTCAGTCTCTCTTTCTCTCTCTCTCTTTTTCTGTCTGGAGATC
The DNA here is from genome assembly GCA_004027455.1 of Hydrochoerus hydrochaeris. Taxonomy (NCBI): domain Eukaryota; kingdom Metazoa; phylum Chordata; class Mammalia; order Rodentia; family Hydrochaeridae; genus Hydrochoerus; species Hydrochoerus hydrochaeris. The sequence goes on along the minus strand of PVLA01002756.1, from coordinate 77,761 downwards.
GAGACAGAGTGTCCCTAAATCATTAAATTGCCTGGGGTTCGGCTTGAATTTCTGACCCTTCTGTCTCAGCCTCCCGAGTGCTGAGATGGTGGATGTGGCCCATGTCACCTAGTTGCAGACTGACTTTTTTTTTCTTTGTTTTTTTCCCCTCTTGAGACAGGGTCTCGCTCTGCAGTTCAGGCTGGCCTTGGGCTACAGCGACCTTTCTGCCTTAGCCTGGGATTGCAGGCCTGTGCCACCATGCCCAGCCTCAGACCTCTTTCGTGTATGGATTCTACCAAAATCACACAATTTATCCAGCCGGGGACCTCTGATGAGCAGATGAGATTACAAATATTTGGTACCACAAACACTATGACAATTTCAATGAATGCCCTGTACACACATCTCAGCACTCCGTGAAGATGGTACATTTGTCCAAATATCTTCCAAACCATTAAACTAAAATACAGGCCCACATTGAGGATTCCTTTTCAAACCTGGCCAGAGCAGCTTGTCGCCTAACTTGTTTGTCTTTACCCACCTGCTAAGGGACGTTGGGTTCTCCCTCCTGCAATTTGCATTTCATGTGAATAGACAGGATTTTGGTTTTGTTTTTGGCCTAATTTGTCCTGAGTGTGTGTGTGTGAGTGTGTGTGTGTGCACGAGGGTTGAACCAAGGGCCTCGAACCCACCCAGCCAGTGCTCTGCTGCTGAACTACACCCTTACCTCCATGCTGAGCAATGTTGCCCACTCCAAAACCTTTTCTGTTTCTCAGTGATCTAAACTATGTACCAAGTACTTCTGGTCAGGCTGACCATCTTCTAATTTTTTTTTTTTTTTTTTCGAGACAGGTTCTGGCTTTATAGTTCACACTGGCCTTAAACCCACTGTGTAGCCTGGGCTGGCCTGGAACCTGGGGCAACCCTTCTGTCTCAGTCTCCTGAGTGCTGGGATTACAGGTATGTACCACCATGCCCAGCCAAACTTGTAATTTCTTTCCTTCTTTTTTTTTTTTTGATACTGGGGATTGAACTCATGACCTCTCACTTACCAGGCAGGTACCTGAGCCACTGAGCTAACTCCCCGGCTCTGAACTTTTAATCTTTCTTTCCTTTTCTTTTCTTTTCTTTTCTTTTCTTTTCTTTTCTTTTCTTTTGAGACAGGGTCTCTATGCAGTTCCGGCTGGCCTTGAGCTCACTTTGTAGCCCAGGCTGGTCTTGAACTCACAATGATCCTCCTGCCTCAGCCTCCTGAGTGCTGGGATTACAGGCATGAGCCACCAGGCCCTGCTTGAATTTTTAATTTCTAAAGCCCAACTGGCCCTCACTGATCAGACCACTGATCAGCGAACAAATCCATCCGGAAGTGGAGACTTAATCTTCACCCCGAGGAAGACACAGTTCAGGGAAAGTTCAAGGAATGAGTCAGGGTGCAGCTTCCGCCCTCATCCTTGATTGAAAACACGAAGCCTCTTCCAGCGCCCACACTAGCTGCAAACCAGCAGTGGCTCAGCCTTGGGCCTTGCCAAGGAGGACACTGACCCGGGACACAGACGGCTTCCGAGGGAAATTGCTGAGGTGCACCCCAAGTCTTTGGGTCCAGAGCCACAGCCAGGGGCTTGGAGAAGACACCCAAAGCTTCGTCACCTGCTGGGTCAGCGGCTGACTCTTGGGCATCCCTAGAACCCTCCCAGAGCGGCCCAGTGGACCAGTTAATACAGGACAGGGTGATCCGATTACCTTTTGCCAAAGACAAAGCTCTAGGTGTAAAGGGATACGGAATCACACCAGCATATTAAGTGCTCTAAAGCAAAGTGTAAGAAACCAGGCATGGTGACTCACAAGGCACCCCGGGAGGCAGAGGCAGGAGGATCGTTGCAAGTTCAAGACCAGCCTGGGCTACAAAGTGAGCTCAAACCAGCCTGAAGTACATACTGAGAGCCTGTCTGAAGAAGACCAAAAACCAAAAACCAAAAAACAAAACAAGCAAAGTGTAAGATCCAGCACTTGGGAACCTGAGGCAGAAGGATTGAAAGTTCCAGGTCAGCCTGGACAATTTAGCAAGACCTTGTTTCAAAATAAAAAATAAAAAGAGGTGGAACCATGATAAGCAGGTGAGACGCTGTGGTCCAGCAGGCTCTCTGGTGCAGAAGTCACATGACTTCTGTGCAGGCCCAAGGATCTGGTTGCTTCAGAGGTTGGTGGGACTGAGGTGGACAGGAAGCTTCTTGTCCTATAAACCTCTTTGGAAGGGTATTACTGTGTCACTCTTCCAAGTTAAATACTCTTTCTTTAAAAAATACATAAAGCGCCAGGTGTGGGAGCGCACACCTGTACTGCCAGCATTTGGGAGGCTGAGGCAGGAGGACCAATGCAAGTCTGAGACCAGCCTGGGCCGCACAGAGCTCGAGGTGAGGCTGAACTGCATAGTAAGACCTGGGCTCAGTGCACCTCTTCCCCCGCCACAAAAAGCCGGGCGTGTTGGTCCATGCCTGTAATCCCAGCGCTCGGGAGGCTGAGGCAGGAGGAGGTTGGATAACCTACTAGGAGGGCAGCTGTCCTGACTGCCTCTGCTACAGGAGTTCTGGGGTCCACCCTGGCGAAGGGCACCTTGGGAGGAGGAAGCTGTCTAGGGCTGGGCTGTGCTCAGCTCTGGATCCCCACCCAGGCCCTGGGACCCCAAGGGGCACAGAGCCGCCTTCCCAGTGAGTCTCAGGTGGGCGAGCCCATGGGTCCCAGCACCTGCCCTTCTCCTAGTCTCTGCCCCCAGGTCACTCAGCCTGACTGTGGGGGCTGTCGTCCCCTCCCTGCGGCTGGAAGGCTGAATCAGGCCGAGGCTCCCTGCGGCCAGAAGGCTGAATCAGGCAGAGGCTGCTGCCTTTCATACCTCATGGCTTTCCCACTGCCGAACCGCAGGGCTGAGAGCTAATGGGAAGCTGGGCGTTGGGGAATCTCAGTGGTAGAGCCCTGCTCGGCCTGTGCAAGGCCCTGGATTGATCCCCAGCACTGGGAGGGACAGAAAAAGCCAATGAAAATGATTCTCTCACTCTCTCTCTCTCTCTCTCTCTGTCTCTCTCTCTCCCCTCTCTTTTTCTTTGAAACAGGTTCTCACTGTGTGCTCCAAAGTGGCCTTGAACTCATCATGTAACCCTAGGCTGGCCTTGAACCTGCAGAGATCCTCCCGATTCAGCCTCCCAAGTGCTGAGATTACCGGTATCCAATGCCACACCCAGTCAAAAGCAAATGATTTTCTTAGAACAAAGTTAGCTCTTAATTTGGACTCAAAACCCAAATCGTGCTCACGCCTACCACAGTCCCACACCCAGAAGGTCACCTGCTTCCTGTCCCCACTTTGCTCAGCCTCTGCAGCCTCACAGGCCTTGTGCTGCTCCCATAGGTTCTTTCCTGCTGCGGGGCATCTGTCTTACTCCTGCCTCTTCCCCAGGGGGCCTCAGTTCCCTTGTGAAGCTAATATCACTTCCCTGCCCATCTTGGTCACGGTGGAGCATTCACTCCTCACAGGGAGCCCTGGGCTGCAGGCAGGATTGTCCGCACCACCGTGCAGGGAAGACACAGGCTGGGGATGACGCACCCAGGCGTCCAAGGTCGCGCAGGAAGCGGTGTGACCTGGGCAAAGGCGGTAGGATGTTGTGAGCCACCAGCCGGGGACGGGCGAGGCCCCTGCGGCCACGTGGCTGAGGGGTGAAGGAGGCGGAGGGGTCACAGGTCTCTGGACAGGGAAGAGTGATTGGAAGCCCCGGGTGCCAGGGGTGCCAGGAAGTGAAGGTGTCCTGTGCAGGGGTCGCCCAGGGCCTCCTCTCCAAGATTGCTAGTACAGTTTAAGTCAGAAACATTGAAAAGAGGCTGGGCAATAGGGACCAGTTTTTCATATTTTTATTGAATATATTAACACTTTCAACCTATACAAGTATCTGTGTGTACAGACTACTGCAGAGCCAGGTGTGGTGGATCCCGCCTGTAATCCCAGCACTCCGGAGGCTGAGGCAGGAGGGTCACTGTGAGCTCCACGCCAGTTTGGGCTACATAAAGAGCTCAAGGCCAGCCTGAACTGCACAGTGTGACCCTGTCTCAAAAACAAAAACAAAACCCTCCAAACTACTGCAGAGGTAAAACCTGGATGGAACCTAGCCCTGTACCTCTGGCCCTATGACCCCTTCCTTTCCGCGGAGACAGGTACTCTACACCCACCGCACCTGTGCCGCGGGAAGAGAGACCCTACCCCCTCTTCACCTTGCTTGTCTTATCTTGGAGATAAGCCTCTTGGTTAAAATACAAATGGCCAATTAAGTTTGAATTTCAGACAAGCAGCCACTGACTCTGAGGTCTCAGGCTGCCCAGACAGTGGGACAGCAGGACGGCAGGACAGCGTTACACTTTATCTGATATTCAGGTTGCTGGGCCTGGAGTGCTCTGCTAGGCATCGGCCCCCATCAGCTGCACCCCCATCAGCTGCACGGTCTGTACCCGCAATCACACTGCCTCCCATCCTGTGCTCTTCAGGAACAATGCTCTGACAGTCCTTGCTGAGGGACTCTGACCTCACCTACCAGTCCATCTGTAAGGGCGTGTTCCTCAAAGTCACCTAGTCACCTGCCCGCCCGGATTTCTGTGGCCAGGCTGCAGGAACCAGCACCCCTCTTCTCAGTCCCCACAAAGAGCAGCTCTGCTGTGCTCCCCCAAACTCCCCCACCCTGCACTGTCCCCTCGTGTCACTCCATTTTTCTCCTGCCTGCGTGGGGCATCCCTGTCTCTCTCCAGACCCTGGCTGACTCTGTCTCTGCCTCTCTTTCCCTCCCTGTCCTGTCTGTCCTACTCTGTCCTGCCTTTTCCTTTTGTGGCCCTGGGGATTGAACCCAGGGCCTTTGTACTGAGCTGCATCCCAGCCCTTTCTTTGTAAATGTTTTTGAGATGAGATCTTGGAAGTCTGCTAAAAATTGCCCAGGCTGGGCTCGAATTTGCCACCCTCCTGCCTCAGTCCCCTGAGCACTGGGATCACGGGCACGCACGCCATGAGGGCTTAACAGCATGTACTTGCTGTGGAAGTTGTGCTGCATCTTCAGGGCCCCGTCAGGTCGGCCCTGGTCTGTCCTGCTAGGGATGATGACACATGAGCAATCAATGGGTTAAGGTGGGATCTGTTGGGTTTATCTGTTATAGAAGTCACTGATTTCCCCTTTGAAAATAATTTTTTGGGAGATCATATGAAACCATGTACATAGTCTAGAGATGACTTTTTGTTTGTTGGTGTTTTGTTTTTTGATGATACAGTCTTGCCACATAGTGCAGGCTGGCCTCAAAATCTTTTTGGCAATCCTGCCTCAGTCTCCCAAGCGCTGGGATCACAGGTGCACGCGATGGAGTGGGTTTCTCCCCCCCTCAGTACTAGGTATTGTATTTAGGGCCTTTATGATAAACTGCATCTTTAGTGGTATGTGTGTGTGTGTATGTGTGTGCACATGCGTGTGACATGGGATTGAAACCAGTACCCAGGGCCTTCACACCTGTCTCTATCCCCTGCCTTTTTGCTTTGCTGGATTTTTTGTTTTGGAGCTAAAGTCTTGCTATGTAGTTCAGGCGGGCCTTGAACTCACTACGCAGCCTAGGCTGGCCTCAAACTTGCAGCAATCCTCCTGCCTCAGCCTCCGGAGTGCTGGGATGCCACTGTAACCAGCTTATTTTTCATTTTGAGGCAGGATCTTGCGAAATCACTAAATTGCCCATGGCGGGTTCAAATTTTCAATCTTCCTGCTTCAGCCTCCCAGAGTATGAGGAATACAGGTGTGCATGCCTGCCTGTGCCTGCTTGCAAACGCAAGGTCATGAGTTCAATCCCTGGTACCAATAAATAAATAAATAAATAAATAAATAAATAAATAAATAAATAAATAGCTAGCTCGGGCTGGGCTTGAGCTTGTGGTTCCCCCTGCTTCCTGCTCTTTACAACCATTCAGATTCCCAGCACCCACCCAGCGGACTCTCCCGGGTGGGGGCTGAGAATTCAGTTGCAGCAAGTCCCCGCCTCTCCCCGCCCCCCGCCCTGCAGTTCCCCTCTTCCGCGGAGCGTGGCGACGTCCTGCTCCGAGTTTAGTCCTCCGGCACTCACAGCTGGCCTGCCGGGCGGGTCAGGCGCGGGGAGACTCAGCGACCCCGGCCGCGCTTCTGTGTTCATGGACCCCGCGCCGCACCACCGGCCTCCGCAGGACCGCAGCTTCCGGAGCGCACCGACTCTGCCAGCCCCTCCAGCGTCCCGGGCCGCGGCGCACGAGACAGGCGCTTCGGTCCGGTGCGGCGCCCGGAGGCTGACGGAGGTTGGAGTAACTCGCGCAGGGCCGGGGGGCGGGGGTCACTGCCCGGCTGGGGACGGCTCGTTCAGAGACGGGGTCTCGCCAAGTCACTGAGTCTGCCGGCTCCGGGCTGCGCCTGGGATCGCGGCCAGCTCCCCTCCGGCAGGGCTGGCCCGCAGGTTTTATTTCCTCCCTCCACTGGCCCACAGGATTCACCAGCCTGACTTGTGCGGAGGAGCTGAGCATCTGTCCGCTCGGGGTCAGTTTTCCGGGGCCACTGGAGGGAGGAAATAAAACCACCGGGAACAGGGAGGGAAGTGATGTTACTCTGTGTTCACGGCGCCCCCTGGAGGCAGGCAGGGACGGTGCGGCGCTACCCAGGGGCCGCGCGGAGATCGCGGGCTCCAGGTCCCCGGGGAGACACTGCCCCCTTCCGCCTCTCCTCCGCCGTGCTTGCCGCATCTCAGGACAGAGCCACCACCGTGGAAGGGAAATGACCAGGTGAAAGCCCCCACTTAGCTCTGTTTCAGCTCTGGCAATGTTTATTGCATCTACTCAGAGCCAGTAGTGTTTGGACTCATGAGTTTACCTAACAAGCAATCGCACTTTTTTTTTTTAAGACAGGTTTCACTAAATTGTCATTTCCCCAGGCTAATCTTGAACTGGAGATCCTCCTGCTTCGGGCTCCCAGGGCGCTGGGATTAAGACATGCCAAAAAACAAAACAAAACAAAAGACATGCCACCTGGCACGGCTATTTGCACAAATCATTTAATGGAAGGTTTGCACTGCCAGGCATACAGCTTATGCTCACATTTATTCTGCTAACATAGACTAAGGTTGCCATATTTAACCAACAAAAATCCAGGATGCTGTATGAGGGGCCCCTTGATCTGCCCCCCCCGTGCCAAGGCCAGGCAAGGAGAACCAGGGCACTCAGTGAACTGTGAACAGCTGCTTTAAGCCTAACACTTGGATGCCCAGCACTGGAGGTCCAGAGGGAAATAAAACCACGGGGAAGGGCTGGGGATTTTGCCCAGCATTATAAACGCCTGCCTGGCAAGTGAGAGGTCGTGAGTTCAATTCCCAATACCCAAAAAAACCAAACCACCAAGAATCCTGGATTCAGAGCTGGGTGTGGTGGTGCCTGTAATCCCAGCACTGGGGAAACTGAGGCAGGAGGATCATCAGGAGTTAGAGGCAGCCCAGGCTACACAGTGAGTTTGATCCTTGATACCAAAAAAAAAAAAAGTTATGCAGGGCAGGGGCATAGCAAGAGACAAAAGAACCAACAGAGGTGACTGAAAGCTGGGTGGGGCCAAGGGCAGGTGCTACGCAGGTGGGGCCAGATGAGGACTGGGAGTCTCTGTGAGGATGGCAGGGGGAAGGGCAGAGGGCAGGTGGGTAGGGCGGGCAGCAAAACGGAGGCGAGGGAAGCCAGGCCACGGGGGAGGGGGGCCGTGGTCAGAGCTCTGCAGAAGCTCATCACACTCAGGAGTTTGGAAAGAGCAGCGGTGGGAGAGCCGCAGTCATGAGAGAGAGGCAGAGGATGAGAGGAGAAAAGGTCCAGATGTCTGCAGAGCACAGTGGCCCACACCTGTAAACCCAGCACTGAGGAGGCTGAGGCAGGAGCATCGCCAGGAGTTTGAACTCAACATATAGTGAGTTCAAGGGCAGCCTAGACTACATAGTGAGAGCCTGTGTCCAAATAAATAAATAGCTCCGGTTTGTAATCTTTTATTATTTTTTGAGAGAGGGTCTCCTTATGAAGTACAGGGTGGTCTTGAACTCGCAGCAATCCTCCTGCCTCAGCTCCAGAGTGCTGGGATTACAGGCCTGTGCCACCATGCCCGACCATGTATTAATCTCTTACCATGAGTGCTTATCAGTTGTAATTAAGTATATTTGATTAGCATGTAAATCTCCAGTGTCTAGCACAGTGCTGGCTAAGTGCTTAAGTAAATGCCCCATGTGCCTAGATACATGAAAAACAGCATTTTTATTTATTTTTTGCGTTATTAGGGATTGAACTCACAACCTTGCACTTGCCAGGCAGGGTGCTTATGCCACTGAGCTAAATCCCCAGCCCTTTTTTTGTTTTTTGAGGCAGGGTCTTACTATGTAGTTCAGGCTAGTCTTGAACTCACAGTGAGGCCCAGGTTGGCCTCAAACTCATGGTAACTTATCTGGAGTGCTGGGATTGTAAGTGTGTGCCATCATGTCTGGTGGCATTTTTTTTTTTTTTTTTTTGAGACAAGGTCTCCCTAAATTGCAAATTGCCTAGGCTATTCTCAAACTTGCAGTCCTGAGTCAGCCACTCAGAGTGCTGGGATTACTGGCTTACTCACAGGCAGGACCTGGCTTAGGAAATTGTTGAAAAGATTATTTGAAGCTGATGGTGGAGGACCCGGCACAGCAGCACTCAGGATGCAGGAGGCAGGGAGCTCCAGTCAGCCCACTGTGAGACACAGATCCAATCTCTAGTCTCAAGGCTCAACATTCCCCACTGGCTTTCCCACTGTGCTTTCAAAATATATCTGCCCTGGCCGACCTTTCAGCGCCCTCTACCACCCAGTCCTGCCCATCTCCCGACAGCCAACTCTCCCTGCTCCGGTGAGGCGGCCCCCACCTCCCCAGCTCAGCCCTCCCAGGGCTCCCGCCTCACCAGAACGAGCTGTGGCCGAGTGGACGCTGACCTATGCCCCATTCCTCAGGTCCTCCGACCAGCCTCACCAACTCCTGCAGCGGCGCCTGGGGTGTCAAAAGCGTGCACGGGGGGCTGGTGTGTATGTGTGAGGGGGTGGGTCTGACCTCTGGGGAAGCCCCTTCCCAGGGATAGTCACCTGAGGGTTCTTTTGCTCCATTTGGACAGAAGTCGCACCTGGCAAACACAGCTCTGCTAGGGGCTCTGGGTTTAACGAGGTCTCCCGCCCTTGGTGTTTGCAGCTCTGGGCCCCGGTGCTGCTGGTCAGTGCGGCCACCAGTGGGCAGAGGTTAGTGCTGGACACTGCTGGCTGACTGCTGGTCTTTGTCGCGGTCAGCTGCGGTGCCACAAGTATCAGTAGCTCCTTTTGGGGGGCAGAGCAGCTCACTGTGCAGCCCAGACTGGTCTTGAACTCAGTGTGCTGCAGTCTCTAAGAAAACGGCAGAGCACTGGGGAGCCTCAGGGGGGCTGTCAGTCACATCCTACTAGGGTTTGGGAATGCTGGGGACGTTCATGATGGGCCTCGGTCTTTCCTGGCCTGTCACCCGAGGAGGGTTTGGCTGGTGACTGCAGCAGCAACTGCAGCAAGAATGACCTGCCAGAGCAGGCTGGAGGGCGGCCAGGAGAGGGGGGATGGGAGGAGGGTGCAGACCCGTCCTCAGGGTCAAGGGGGAGTGAAGGGAGAGGAGCATGACTGCTGTCAAACTGTGTCCCCCTTGGGCATCACAGGGAGAAACACAGGCACTTGTCTGTCACCTTTTAATGAAGGGCTCAGTTCATTTTTTTTAACGGGACTTTTAGAGAGTCTTGTTAAGTAGTCCAGGCCACTCTTGAACCTGGAGCAATTTCCTGTGCCTCAGCCTCCCGAGTACTTGTGCCACCATATCCAGTTGTTGTTTTGATACAGACAAGGGATTTTACTTCTAGCATGAGACCCCAGTTGTGCAAATCACAACTACACTGTACACAGTCTAGGATTCAAATGGCTTGTTTCTTGACACAGTCTTGCTATGTAATTCAGGCCGGCCTTGAACTCAGAAACCCTCCTGCCTCAGCCTTTCCAAGTGCTAGGATCAAAGGCATGTGCCACCATGCCACACCAGATGCTGTGGGAAAAAACTCCAGTGACTCGCTCCCCTTCAATCCAAAATAATTACTGCAACTTTATTTGGAGATTTCCCTATACTGACATGTAGAGAGCTGGCTATGGTGGTTCCTCCTCTCTTCAATTGGCTCTAAGCATTGCAAATAAGGCTACCCAGGTGCTGGTATGCAGTCTCTAAAGCCAACAGACGGCAGCATGGTGTTCTCTGTACAGGGTATGAGCACAGCAGGATGTTAAAGCCAGTCAGCTGCGGGGATGTCAACCGGGCAGGAGCCTCAAGGTAAGGAGGCTATGAGTCCCCAGGGGACAAGAGTTTACATATTGGGCTGGGGATTTAGCTCAGTGGCATAAGCACCTGCCTGGCAAGCTTGAGGTTGTGAGTTCAATCCCTGGTACCAAAAAAAAAAAAAAAAGTTTATGTATCAAAAACCAAAGCCACAGCCTCCCAAAACAATCGTTGCTACATTAGCTTATAAATTGATCCTTCTGCATCTCTCTCACTTGGCCAGCCAGCTCAAGTTACTCACAGAATTCCTGCCATCCTCACTGTCACTCATCCCTGAGCCACCCCCCTTCTTTACAAGATCACCAATTCTGGGAGAGGCCTAGGATCAAGACCTTTGTTCACGCATCCTCATGGGGATTGGATTTAGGAACCCTTGGCTGCCCTAACTCGGAATTTGTCTTGGTGTCTTGACTCTCACGTGGGTTGCATTGGTGGTGGTAGATTGGAATTAACTTGCTGGGATTCCAATGACGTCTCAATGGGATTACAAATATAACCTTTTGGATTATGAGGAAAACTAAAAGGATTATAATACTTGGATGACTAAACTCAGTATTTGGGATTACAGTAAAATGCAACTGATTCTTATGTAAAGGTGGCCTTGCATGGATGAGGAAATAAGAGGACCCCAAGTGGCTTGAGCGGGTACTACTACAGTCCACTCCAAGATGGAAGAAAACGGGGAGGGTAGTCAACTGGGGACTCCGAGCTGTCTGGGTGCAGCAAGATCCCTATGGGACCAGAGCAGGATGCAGAAGCCCAGGATGGGCGCAGAGCACCGCTCTGCACACCCCACCTCCAGAATCGCCAGGCAGAGGGAAGGATCCCTGCACCCGTGGCGCAGTGCTGCCGATGTCAGCTGCGGAAAAAGTGCCGAGTGCAGAGCTCAGCACAACTAAACTGTACCCTCGCTCTAGGAGGCCCGTGAGGAGCTGCTGCTTCAGCACCTGAACAAGTCAGTCCTTGGATCTCCAGAGCTCCGAGTGTGAACCCTGGCTGGGCCCCAGATGCACTTTCCAGAGTACAGCCTCCCGAGGCAGCTGGAAAGGGTCGGGGCTGTGACAGCAATGCGTGAACTTGGGGACAGAAGGACTCAAAGAATCTTCCGGAGGCATCCAGGGTTAGACCCCAGGAAATGGTGAATGAACACAGGTGCTACAATTTGCCCCCCTGGATAAATGAAATTTATATTTCACCTTTCAAAACTCAACAAATTTCGCTTTCTGGAAAGTTCTTTTTAAGAAATATGTGAAGTGCACTTAAGCAAGTCAGTCTCTTGGTTCTGCCAGTGAGATGGACACACTCTTCTCAGCTGCCTAAAACTCAGTCTTGACAAACTCCCCTCCACACCTAGGTGATCACAGCTCAGGGAGGGCGGCGCCAACTTTTCCAGAAGTGACAGTGAAGCAGCTGACTGCAACATCCTCTCCAGTAAAGCTCAGAGTGTATCGCCCCAAGTGGCCCTGTCTTTGCTGGTTACCAGTCATCAGCAGCGAGTTCCTTCCTGGTGGAGGAAGGGCCCAAGCCTCAACCTTATCACAAACACCGCCACATTCAGGCTGGCAAAGAGTGTACAGGAGAGAATGAACTTATGTCCACTTAAGCCACATGACTTTAGGCTGACAGCTCACCCTTATATTTGCTAACAATCGTGAAGTATGTGCAACTTCAAGCTTCTTGAGCTGCTACCAAAGCCGGTTTCCAGTAGCAGCTTTTATTAACTGCCTCACCCTCCTGCTGCTCCTGCTGTGGACTTGTCGAACAAGACAAGGCAAACAGCAGCCTCTCTTGGCAACATGGAAAGCAGTGTCATAAGGACAGCATGTGTGATAGGGAAGTAATGCTCATCTAAGTTACCAACTAGAAAATAAAGGAACCCTCAGAACCACCGCCTTCGTCATCCTCCTCATGCTCCGGGCCAAGAATGTAAGCAAGCTCCCAGAGTAAGCGGGGCTCAGCACCTCAAAATCACAACCGAAGCCAATGACTCGCTCCACTGCTTAGCTGACCCTCCTCCTCCCCACTTATAGACAAGCACCTGAACTTTCCTACCTACCCACACTGCACTACAAACAGGTACACCTTGCTCTAGTAAAGGCACCATGCAGCATTTAAGATGAACCAGTTCATTCTAAGGATATGCAGGTTGTAGGAAAAGTATCACTAATAAAACTTCTGGTATCAGATCATGTGAAAGCTAGAACACCCACCCCACAAAGGCACATGAAATGCTTCCCAGGGGGCAGATGCTGCTAAGGACCTAACAAGCAGCTCGGCAGCACAGACATGCTGAGTCTGTGGGTAGGAGACGAACTACCTAGCAACGAGGCTAGACAGGGACACCTGCCCAGTCTGCCCTCTGTGATGCTCACTATGTAACCTGGGACTGGGGTTAGGGGCTGTTTGTCCCTTTGTGCTATTTGTGATGTGGCAAAGGTCCCAGCTGGCTGAGGACCTGAGAGATCAACAGTGGATGGGGGAACACACGTGAGGGAAAAACACGAGGATGTGGAGACGCTGCACTCCTTTCCAGAAGGGGAAGCAGGAGCTCCCAGAAGTAGCTGAGAGCCTGTAAGACTGAGTCAAGTGACAAGGTTAGCAGTGAGGAAGACAGCTTTGGCCAGAGGCCAGTGGACAGGCGGGCTCCCACCCAGAGACTTAATGCCCCTGTCAAAGTGACTGTCCCAATAGCATGGCTCGATTCCAGGTGTGTGGTACAGTTAAGGAGCAGGAGTCAGAGGTTTCACACTCCAGCATATAATGGAAGCTCTGGAGCATGGAAAGGACGGAGGTGGCCGCTCACTGGTCGGTGATGGAGCGCCGCAACACCTGCTCCATCATGTCCTCTTCATCGACTTCGTAATCCTGAGGGCGACAGACAGGGATCTCAGCAGTGCTTCAGAGAGGCAAAGGCTCACTCTGGGCAGGAGCAGAACAGCTTAGCAATGAGGGCTAGACAGGGACACCAGGGACACCTGCCCAGCCCGCCCTCTGTGATGCTCACTATGTAACCAGGCAAATGAGCCCCTCTCAGGCCTCCTCATCTCACTGAGCTATATATAGCCCCAGGCTTTTTTGGTTTTTGTTTTTGAGACAGGGTCTTGCTAAGATTCCAGGTTGAGGTCAAACCTGCAATCCTGCCTCAGCCTCCCAGGGTGCTGCATTGCAGGTGTGTGTGTACCACCACCAGCCTCAAATCCCTTTTGGGCACTCTAGCTACCCCGGTGCCAAGAGCAGACACTGCAGAGAGGCTGCTCCAAGGACTGGAAGCCTGCACAGTGACAAGCTGAACTGCGGGGCCTCAAATTCCCCTGTTCAAACAACCAACACCTGCTGTGTTCCTGGAGAGGGATCAGACTCACCACAAAAGTGTCGTAGGAAAACTGGTGGCGGCGCTGGATGTGCTCTATGAAGTTGGCACTGCGGTAGTTGGGGTCTCCCCAGGGCATCGAGGCACAGATTGGACAAACCTTTCAACAAAGAAGCAAGGTCTCAGACGTCTGATGTCTGAACTACTCCAGCCTTCTGTGGCCTGAGCCTGGACCCCTTCCAGAACCGTTTTCCCGACACCCCCCGTCTAGGCCTGCTCACTCCTTCCTGCACACATCAGCATCCCAGAAGGCAATGCAGTCTCCTGCTCCAGCTGTGAACCCCATCGGAGTAAGCAAGGGTTAGATCTGTGGGAACCCAGAACAGGGCCTTGCAACCCAGCACTGAAGACGGCCAAAGGCCAAAAAGCACAAGGAAAACCAAGCAAATGACCACATGTGACATCAAGGGGGAAAACAAAGCCTATGTGCACTTTGACATAGTAAATGCTCACATGACAGGGTGAGGCTACAAGGCTCTCACAGCAAAGGCTGCCTTAGGCTTTGAAGGCTGGGTGATATCGGGGAGCAGACAACATGGACGGGAGCTTGGCAGAAACAGCAGCACGAAGAGGCAGCTGGAGGTGGTGGCATCAAGCAAATGGCCAGACCAACTAGGGTGGAAGAGGGTACGGTGCCCCAGCTTGGACATGGGACCCCCGAGGCTGCAAAGGAGACTCAGTGGGGTGGACAAAGAGATCCGTGTGGGAGGGCAGAAGGCGTGGGCTGGAAGAGCAAGTGCGCAGCTGTTGTGGTGGAGTTTAAACACAGGTGAAGACAAGACTATGGGAAGATGGCAGAAAGCTTCAAGCTAAGGAGCTGTTCCAGGAGAGGAGCTAGAACAGAGAGGACAGGAGGCCAAAGGCCAAAATCAGAGACAAAACTAGAGGGATCACAGGAAGTCAGTAGGGGAAGAAGGATGAGAGAGGGGAAAACCAAGCTGCAGAGTAGTTGAACAATGGCTAGCAAAACTGAGTACAAATAATCCTTGACCAAATTAACCTAATTAATCTAAGGCTAACTGATAAACACAGGGCTGAGGAGAGAGCTCAGTGGTAGACCACTTTCTAGTATATGCAAGACCCTGCATCTGGTTCTCAGCACTGGAAATTAAACACACACAGATACATAAGCAAGCACAAAAATTTGTTGAGACAGGGTTGTGTTATTCAGTTTGCACTGGCCTCAAACTCATGGTGATCCCTTCTGCCTCAACCTCCTGGAGTGCTGGGATTCTAGCTGTGTGCCACCATGTCCAGCAAGCACAAAAAATATAAATACAAAGGTAAAGACTGTTAACATCTAGAACTGAATTAGGTGTACTTTTAATTCTGCTTCAACAAAAACAAAACAAACCCAAAACTGGGCACTAAACCCAGAGCCTTTGAACTTAACTATATCCTCAGTGTTTATTTTGAGACAGGATCTCTTTAAGTCCCCAAATTGTCAAGATTTAAAGCTGCAGTCCTCCTGCTTCAGCCTTCCAGAATGCTGGGATTACAGATGCACCACCACACCCAGCACCGCAGATTTTTTTTTGGGGGGTTTTGGTACCGATCAAACTTGCAGCTTCACACTTGCCAAGCAGGTACTTATGCCACTGAGCTAAATCCCAGGCAGATCTATTATTTCAACACCTTCAAAAAAAGTATTTTAGTTGGGTGCCGTATTGTATAAATGTAATTCCAGCAGTCGGGAGGCTGAGGCAGGAGGACTAAGTTCAAGGCCAACCTGGGCTACACAGTGAGACCCTGTTCCACAAATAACAAAGATTTACTATTGGGGTCCATAACCAAATTGTGATATTATCTGGGACTGGGGACTGGGGATTTAGCTCAGTGGTTTAAGCACCTGCCTGGCAACCACGAGGTCCTGAGATCCCTGGTACCAAAAAAAAAAAAAAAAAAAAAAAAAAAAAAAAAAAAAAAAGGGACATTATCTGGGACTAAGCCCAATGTTCAATAAGAGACCAGTTAAATCACTGAGTTCGAGGTCAGCTTGGGCTACACAGTTTAATACCGGCCTGAATTACAGAATGAGACCTTGTTTCAAAAAAGAAAAAAGCAAAAGTCATAAAAAGATCTCACTAAATTGCCTCAGCTGGTCTCAAACTTACTCCTCCTGCCTCAGCTTCTTGAGTAGCTGAGATCACAGTGTGCGTCCCTATGCTTGGCTACAGCCCCTTTTTAAAAAAAATGAACTTATTACAAGGAAGCAGTTTTTTTTAAATTCGAGATGAAAAACATGGATTCCAACAAGCAGAGGTGGTATCACAGAGAATGTGATGTCAAGAGGGAGGTGGCGACAGAATCCATATGTTAACGAGGGCAATATGGAAAAGCCAGTGGCAACTGAAAACCACAAGTCAGAGGGTAGAGAAACTAAATCCTATCTATAGAATGTATTAGATCAAATACTCTTTCTAGCTGGGCATGGTGACACATGCCTGTAATGCCAAGAGGCCCTCTGCAGAGTTCAAGGCCTGCCTGAGCTACAGTGAGCCCAAAACTGGACTGGAACTACAAAGTGAGAGCCTGTCTCAAAAAAACAACAAAACACACCAAAAAAATTTTTTTCCCTACCAAGTAGTAGAAAAGATTTGGGCAGCCTGGCATGGTGGTACACACCTGTAATCCCAACATTCAAGAGGCTGAAGCAGAATTGGTGTAAATTTGAGACCAGCCTGGGCTACAAAGTGAGCTCAAGGCCAGCCTGAGCTGCATAGCGAGTCCCTGACTCAAAAAGACCCAAAAAGATTTCTTTGGCATATCTGATGGGAAAGAAAGGTAAGCGCTAGCACAGAGCAAAAAGTAACAGAGGGAACAAGTAAGTAACACATCCTGTGCCAGCCCTAACCTTGGTCCTTTATACCTGAGGACACAGCAAAGGTGATTTAGACTGGGAAAAGAGCCTTCTTCAACACAAGCAGAAGAATAAGGCCAAGGAACAACAGTGGCAAACTCCAGTGCTCATGGGAACTCAGGCAGGCAAATGAGCGGAACAGGCTCGACATAGCCTAGCACATCTGAAGGGCAGTAACTGCTCCCAGCTAGCACCGCTCACCAGAACTCATCTTAAAACCTAGATTATTAATTTTTAAAATCGAGAATATCAAAACTAACAAAGTAGGGCTCAGCGGAATAAGCGCCTGCCTTGCAAGCACACGGTTGCAAGTTTCAATCCCCAGAGAATTCTAAGGCCAGAGCTGCAGAGGCCTTTAGTGATCCAAACTAACGAAGTGGCAGGGATACAGCTCAGGAGCACAGTATCTGCCTGTCAAACACAAGGTCATGAGTTTGGTTCTCGGTACCAAAACAAAAGAACCCAAACTACGAAAGGTTCTTGGTAGACACCATAGAACACAAGTTAACATTCCAACAAAGGACCAACAGACACGACTCTGAAGTGCATCCAGACAAAGCACTGCCCTGCCACCCCAGCCTCCCTTCTCTGGGGAGAGGAAATTGCTAGGATGAACACTGTAATTGTTTTAAAATTTAAAATGGATTTCACATTGGAGTATATCCATGTTACATTTTCCGACCATGATAATTACACAAAATGTGATTTTTTTTCCTTTCCTCCTTTTTTTTGTACCAGGAATTGAATGTAGGACCTTGCACTTGCCAGGCAGGTGCTATGCTGCTGAGCTATATCCCTAGCCCCCACAAAACGTTTTTTGCACCAGGGATTGAACTCATGACCTCAAGTTTGCCAAGTAGGCACTTAAACCACTGAGCTAAACCCCCAGCCCTAAAACCTACATTTAAAGAAAATGTTCCTGGGCAACTCATTCAGGACCCCTCCTGTCTCTCAGGAGCTATTCCTATTTCCCAATACATTTTCCTACTCTAAAAAAAACTGTTCTAAAGATTTAGCTCAGCAACACAAGCACCTACCTGGCAAGCATGAGGTCATGAGTTCAATCCCTGGTACCAAAAAAAAAAAAAAGATATACACTGACATATTTAGCGGGCAAAGGGTCACAGTCTCTGTAACTTATGCCAAAAGGTTTGGTAAGAAGTGTGTATATTTTGGTTAAGCTGAGGTAGGAAGGATTGCTACAAGTTAGAGGCCAGCCTGGGCTACAAAGTGAGTTAAAGGCCAGCCTGAACAGCATAGTGAGACCTTGTCTCAAAAAAAAAGTTTATGTATACTGTATATAGAATATGATTAAGCAAATATGGCAAACTGTTAATTTGTGAATCCAGATAAAGAAGAGTACACGGGAGTTCACTGCACTGTTCCTACAATTTCTCCATAAATTTAATTTTTTTCCAATTAAAAATAAAAGTTACTCTTACCACAGATTTGGTATCCGTGCTGTGAGATAACCTGCAGTGTTCCACAAGTCCTTCCTGATCAAAGTTCTTCTCAGGACAGTAAGGACAAGGAAAGGTGTAACGGTTTGGGACATTCCTGGAAAACAAAAAGAGACTTCTCCAAGACCACCTCCCAGCAATTCCTATCATATACTCCAACTGGAGCATGACAAGGATTCTCATCTCCACAGAATCAGGTCATGTGTTTCGGAAAATAATAGCGCTAACATCTGAAGTAACATCACATCCCAAATAACCTGTACCAACTCTGACCAGCATTAACATCTATCCTTCTACCTTTCTAAACCTGTACACCTCAGCCCTCAAGGGACACGTGGTACCCAGGGTCTTTGTGGCAGAAAGTGAACTCCAGGAAGAGGGTGACAGTCATTTACCTTGGCTGAAAAGATGGGTTCTCCCTGGTGGCCTTTACACCCTCCATGATGTAATTCTGGTATTTGGAGCAGGTGGCCACATGGGCCCGGATCTTAGACAGGAAGAACTTAAAAAGGAAGAATCAGAACCCACAAGTTAGTGAAAATCTTTTACCAGGCAGAGTCCTAAAGCAAGGGCAATCTACACCACCTCGGTGGACAATCTCACCATATTCCTAACCACACCAATGGGGTGAGAGCCTGAAGACTGTATGCTTTTCATTATTAATAGCAAGGCTGACACTTTACCAGGCCAAATCACATCTACTTCCACTTAGAGACCTGCTTCACTCAAAATATGCTCTCTGCTTACAGACTTGCTCCAAATCCAGTTTTCTATCTTGCATTTAGACTAACTTTCCAGCAAGCCAACAGCCACTTTCACCATGTCTAGCACTGAAAATTAACCAGTGAGGCAGTGAGGTAACAGAGACACAGGTTAGTAACCCTGACTAAAGAAAGTATAAAGGCTAAGATAAATGAAGCGGGTAGGGACTGGAGAGCTGAATCCAGGCATCAAACATGCTAGTCAAGTGTTCCATGACTAAGCCACATTCCCAGCCTTTCTTTTTTTTTGGTCTTTTTGAGACAGGGTCTCACTACACAGTTAGGCTGCCTGTGAGCTCAAGTTGTAGTCCAGGCTACAATCCTGCCTCAGCCTCCCGGAGTGCTGCGATTATAGGCATGCACCATCACACTCAGCTTCCCAGCCTTTTAAAAACTATTTTGAGGACTGGGGATTTAGCTCAGCTACAGAAGTAACTGCCTGGCAAGCCTAAGGTTGTGATCTCAGGTACCAATAAATAAATAAATTTAAAAATAAAAACTATCTTGAGACAGAAAATTTTATCCTGAGACACAGTCTAAGTTATGCAGGCTGACCCTGCAACTGCAACCTTTTTGTCTCAGCTTCCTGAGTAAATGGGATTACAGACATGAACTACTATGCAGGGCTTAATAGACACTGAAAAAACTTGAATTAGTTCATATAAAATCTAGAATGTGCTGTAACAGTCAGACAGAGAGAAACAACAGAGTGCTTCACCACAGGTGTTCTCTATCCTCTCCCCTTTGCAGTGCTGGGGTGGGAGCCCAGGGCCTTCCTGCTGAGCCACATTCCTTATTCAACCTTCATTTTTCTTATTTCTTTAAAACTTTTTTGGTACCAGGGATTGAACTCACAACTATGCGCTTGCAAGGCAGGTGCTTATGCCGCTGAGCTAAATCCTCGGCCCTTGACCTTTATTTTTCAAGACAGGATCTTGCTAAATTGCCCAGGCTGGGCCAGTGAGCTCCCTGCCTCAGCTTCCCAAGATTCTAAGATTACAGGTGTGCAGTGTGCACTATGATCATGCCCGATCTCTCTCTACAAAGATGGGAACTGAATGCAGGACCTCACACATGCAAAGCATATGCTCTGACACTTTTGCTGCTTTGGGGACAGGACTCAGGTCAGACACACTAGCCAACCTTTCGTGCTTAGCTACGTCCTAAGCCCAGATATGCTCTGTTCTTTTCACATCTTAGGTTTTCTTAAAAAGTATAAGGAAAGAAAACAGAGGAAGAAAGAGAAAGAAAATTTTTGGAGGTGTGTCACACTAAAATCACTAATTTTTTTTTTTTGAGGCAAGGTCTGTATAGTACAGGCTGGTCTCCAACTCACAGCAATCCTCCTGCCTCAACCTCCCAAGTGCTGGGATTAAGGGAGTGTACCAACACACCAGCCTTCTGACAATCACTATCTTTCTTTCTGATACTTAGGACCTTGTCCTTGCCTGGTCCAATCAATCTTTAAAATGAAGGAAACATATGGGGCGGGGGTGAGAACACCATGCATGCAAGAAGGATGAGGCAGTAGGAAATATTTCACTATCTTAAGCTTCTGGGGCCAGGTGTTCAGCAAGAACACCCGCCTAGCACAAGCACAAGCAAGGTCATGAGTTTGATCCCCAGTACCAAAAAAAAAAAAAAAAAAAAAGTAAAAGAAACTAAGAAAAAAAAATCCATTACCTAAGCTCTGGCTTACCTTGATGACTGTGTCTTACCTTGGGTTCACAAACTTGTTGACCTTAAGCTGCTAACCAAGGTGCTCCCAATCACAAAGGATGGGAAGCAGCCTTACACAGCACTGAAATAGCTCAGCTGGGCACCCCTAACACTAACTCACTGTGAAAGGAAGGAGCTGGTAATGCATATCTGTACTATGGCCACCCACGTAGCAGTGGTAAAAATAATGAAACTGCCATATAAAGCTGTCCAATAAGTCAGTGAAACAAAATCTTCAAAAGTGGAAAAAAGCACAAGAAATATGTATAACATGATCCCATTAGGTTGGGTGTGGTGGAACAAGCCTATGACCCCAGCTCTCAGAAAGCTGAGGCAGGATTACTCCAAGTTTGGCTACACTGAGTTCAAGGCCAGCCTGAACTACAGAATGTCTCGAACAAACCAACCCTGAAAAGATTCCATTAGTTTTTTTTTTAAATTACATTTGTTAACACCTTTACATCTGTGTTTACCAAAGACTAGAAAATGCTAGGCAGTCTTCTCAGTGGAACTACTTTTGAAGTCATCATCTCAGGAGAACAAGCCTACAGTACTTTATATTTTTGTATAGTCTGGATTAAAATTACCATGATTGAAAATTCGGTAAGGCTATATTCATTTCTTACAAAATAAGTAATTTTCCTTTCTAGCAGCAGTTACACTGGACTCTTTAACATGGTTATACAATGGGTGCTTTTCAAATGTTAAGATATTGCTATTACGATTGCGTACTAACCTTTATACCATGGTTCCTCCCTGCCAAGTGCTAAAAAGTTGAACCAAGCAAAGTTTTCTTGTGGTTTGAAACAGGGTCTCAGTGAGTCCAGGATGGCCTTGAACTATGTAACCCACGCTGGTCGCAACACTCTCAGCAATTTTCTGGTCTCAGCCTCTCCAGGGCTGGGATTACAGGCATTTGCCATCATACCTGGCTTAGACCATTAGATTTTATACATCTAGTGATGTGGATTATGAACATTGCCTTCCTACTTCATGCAGCAAATAAAAACCTTTGAGTTACTGACTTTATATTCTTAAAAAATGGTGATATTTTGAAAAATGGATCTATTACAGGAAAAAACTGGGGTAAGTGATCTGCATGGCTTTCAAAGCCAAATATACAAAAGCTTAAGCCAACTCAAAAAAAACAAAAAACAAAAACCAATAAGGTCACAAAAATGAAACAGCATGGCCATCACCACAGATACCTGGCATGCACAAGTGCTGTTAGTCACCTAGTCATGCTAACTTTAGACACGACGTGGCAACAGCTTCACCCCCTCATCTCCGCCAAGACATGGGCTCTATACATTACTCCCACATACGTTCTTACGGCAGCCATGGCAAGTAGTCCCCGTGCTCTCGATCTGCCGCTCGAGCTCCACAGCTCGGACGCCAGGTGCCAGAGCGCTGCGACACACCCCACAGACAGGTTTCTTCGGCTTCAGACATTCCTGCAGGCATGCAGAGCAAAAGCTAGAACAAGACACACAGAGAACTTCTGTCATGCATCGTGGAGACAAGATGACAAATGGGGATCAACTTTTAAAAAAGACATCAATGAATAATGGTTAAAAGCTTATTCCCTACTTCCAATTCAAATACAACCCTTCTAGGATAGAAAAAATTTCAACAGGGTAGGGGGTAGAGAGGGACTGAGGAAAAAAAAACCCACCTAGATCCATCAGGAATAAATGCAGACTACATTTCTCCGTGACAGAGAAAGACATGGCTGAGGGTCTATATTTTAATTCCTGCCACTGAGGGATCTTGGCAGGGTTTCCTAAAGCTCAGTTTTCTCTGTGAAACAAAGATAGGATTCTACCTCTAGGATTGTTGGAGGGATAAAATATATCTAGCAGAGCCTTGCTACAATGCATAGCACATATAAAATGCACAATAATGGAAACTGCTACCATTAGAGGTGAAAACAAAGTACTATGGGAAAATAAAGCTGAGGGCAGCTAGCTACAACCCAAGAACAGGGCTGTAAGACCTCTGAGGCAATCTTTACCATTAGCCTTGAAAGAATTCACCTGCAGACAAAAGGAGGCTTATTTCAGGTCTTTAACGCTTGAAATTTATGATGCACTTGAAAGACTTCCTCCTAAGCAGTAGGGGGACACAAGGTTTTATTACTGGGAGTTGAACCCGTGGCCTCTCATAGGCTAGGCAAAACTTCTACTACTGAGCCACAACCGCAG
The DNA here is from genome assembly GCA_004027455.1 of Hydrochoerus hydrochaeris. Lineage (NCBI taxonomy): Eukaryota > Metazoa > Chordata > Mammalia > Rodentia > Hydrochaeridae > Hydrochoerus > Hydrochoerus hydrochaeris. Next base: position 55,007 of record PVLA01002756.1, on the reverse strand, counting down.
GCTGAGCCAGAGGCATGTTCATGATGGAGCACCAAGACCAAATCCAAGTTTCACAAAAACCACCCTGGTGTACCTGGACAAAATGGCTTGTTTAGGTGAGTCGATAAGAAAAAAAAAATTAATGATAGAAGAAAGACAAGAGATGTGAAGGCCTGATGAGGCAAATGAGAATGAACTCAGGAAATGATTCAGAGGTTGTCAATATGATTTTGTAACTTCCCAATTTGGAAAAGCCCAAGATTGTTTCTAGCCTGCAGCCTAGGCAGGTGGTGACACTGAGACCCAGTACACAGAAAAAATGGGTCACAAAGCAGAAAAAATTATCAGCTACTTAATCTGATAGATTTTTAACTTTTTTTCTGTTTTGGCTTTTTGAGACACATACTTCAGGATGGCCTTAAACTAAATAAGTGATCCTCCTGTCTCGGCTTCCTCCATGCTGGGATTACAGGCATGCACCACCACACTCAGCTAGTCTCAAATTTGTGGCTCAAGTGATCCTCCCAACTCAAGTCTCTCAAGTAGCTGGAACTAAAGGCCTCCCCCACCACACCTGGCTCCAATCTGTTAAAATTTTAAGGCAGGATTAACAAAATCTGCCCAAGAACTCAGGATACATAATCAAAGGCAATCTCCTGAAAACTTGAGTTTTTCTGTCCCTTAGGAATTTTTTCCCTCTTTGTCATTAAACTAGACTTCAGGTGCTACTAAGTAAAATTCCAACTAGACTGGGAGGTGACAGGGCTATTCACTTAATTCTGAGAGTAAAGTAGAAAGGAAACAAAGTCATTGTGCTCATAATGGTACATTCTAGAATAGAGCACATTGCATGTTCATATCATAATGACATATGAAACAAGGCAACAGATTGGCTGTCTAGAAACAGGTGACATTTGAATACTGAGACCTGATTAGGAAGACAAGGATCTGAAAGCAAAACATTCTACCAAGATGTGATCCAATTGCAAAGGAGTGTCTGAAGGGCAGAGAGGAAGCCCTAAAGGGCTGTGAAGGGTGGGGCAGACCCTACAAAGACAGGTGGTGAGGTGGGTGAGATGCTGACAGCAAGCAGAGCTTCAGGGCCATATGTGTGGGCAGGAGCAACTCAAAGATTACTATGTGGCACAGCTGGCCTATCAAAATGTTCAGAAGCCCCTTTATGTTTTGAGTTACAGCAAAACAAGTCCTCCTTCCTTTAGGGAGGCTCTAAGGATTCACCCAGGGTATCTGCACTGACTACACCTCAGCCCTGTTTATTTTTCCATTTTTAATTTCGAGACCAGGTCTCACTAAGTCCTCAGGGTAGGATCCTTCTGCCTCAGCCTCCCAGAGTGTGGAATTACAAGCATGTGCCACCATGTCCTGCTTTAGCAAGTCTGCTTTTTAAACTGCTTTTGGATTGGTTTTCAGTTTCTATTTCCTCCTAATGGTTCTCCTACTTCAGCCGTCTAGATACTCTACCCTGTCACAGTGCTATCAGAAACTTCTGGTCTTGGGCAGCTAGCCACCAGCCTTTTGCCAGCTGTATTTTTCAAGTTAAGACACAGACATTCAGAGCTTCAAATACAGTTTTAGAAAAATTCAGAGCTTCAAATACAGTTTTAGAAAAATCCAATGTCTCACCCACATCTACTGTGATGCTCAAGTTTCCAAGCACAGGAATTAAAACACAAGTAGGGAGAACACAAAGCACTTGGCTGGCGCTAAAGAAGATTTCTGCTGCCTGTACCAAGGAGCCTCCATCTATCCTCAGCCAGAAGTGAACTGAACACATGGAGCTAGTAAGCTCTCTGATTAGAAAACCTCAAATGGTGCTGAGCCGTTTGCCGGTTCCGATGTTAATACCCACCCAGAGCCCTGCTGACCCGTTAGTATCCTCCCAGTGCACATGGCACTTGCACAACAGTTTGAACTTCATTTGTACTTAATTCATCACCAATTCGCTGGTGTGTAAACTCTCAGGGCAGGATCACCTTACCTGACCCAGAGAGAGGGCATATGGTCGAGTGGACAACTGGATTATAGGGCACAAACACTGTGCTGGGCACTGTAATACAATGAGAGCCAAAAAAAATGATAGTCCTTGCCCTTTTGATACCTAAGTGCTGCTCCATGCAAGGAAAAGGTAAAGGAAGCTCCGGCAGAGAACAGAGGGAGATAATTTAAACCGGAACTTGAAGCTTGAGAGGGGTCTGGGAGAGTTAAAGATGAGGCGGTGAGAGGTCCAGAGTAAATGACCTGCAAAGAGGAACAGCCTGAAGCTGGAAGAGCTTCGTGTACCTGAAGCAGCAAGCGGAAGCCGCTTGCGTGCATCACAGTGGCTGCGGAGCCCTTGCCAGTGGCAAGCAGCGTTGGCTGGGTTAACAAAAGAGGCGCCTTCGGCACCTGAGCTAAATAAGGCATTTGACAAGCCTGTCCCGAGTTTATCCACTTGGATAACAGCCGCCAACACCCCTCCCAGCTCTTGCAACCGGACAGCTGTGGGAATAATGCCCTGAGTCCCAAAAGGTGCCTATTATGTCTGTGATGGGCAAACAGGTTCCCAAGACCTATGCCAAAGTGACGCCCATGATAAATTTTATCGAGGAAGGCCACGGAGGAAATGTTAACTCCGAGATAAGAGGCCACATTCCCTGTGGTTTGTTCTGCTCAGGTGTGTGTTTGTGTGACAAAACAAGGTTTCTTATTTTAACCCCCTCAACCTCAAAGCACCTTCGCAGCCCAGGGCCTGTAGTGGCCTTGGTTACACCTTTCATCGTCCCAATCAGGCTGCACGCCAACAGGACGCAGGCCATCAAAAGCAGAAATGAAATCAACCTCGGACGCAGGCGGCGGCGGCAGCGCCAGCCATTGCTATCCGCCACCCCCTTCACCCTTTCACGTCAAAGCCGATATGCGGAAGGACTTCCCTTTCGTTCCTCAGCCCAGTTCTGTGTTTCTCCAACTTCAGGGCATTGGAAACACTCGCCAGAGCTGACACGGACGCCCATGGGCCACACTTAAAGCAGCGACACACGAGCAATTCGAGGGGAACCATGGCCGCGCCAGGGCGGATCCCCGGACCCCGCCTGGCCGCGGGACGCTGCGACTCCGCGGTGGCTGCCGGAGGAGCCCAACACGGAGGGCGCTTGCGGCCGAGGGCCGGGACAGCGCCCCCGGCTCGCTCGGCGTCGGGAAACCGGGCGGGAGGCCCCGCGGCCGGCGGTTCTCTCGCCCGAGCCTCAGACCCTCCCGTTCCGGCTCCGTTTCCCACCCGGGCAGGCGCCCCTCCCCCCAGGCTCGCCACTTACATGTGTCCGCAGGGCACCTGCATCGGCTTCTCGTACACCTCCAAGCACACGGGGCACGTGAAGCGGGCCACGGGGTCCGGTATCGACACGGGCCCCACCAGATCTCTGAGACCAGCCCAGGATTCCTCCGCCGCCGCCGCCATCTTGCCGCCGCGAACTGTCTGGCAAAGTCCGCCCGAGATAAAGAGCTCGGGGCGGGGCCTGAGCGAGAGGGGCGTGGTCTTGGGAAGGGCGGGTGGAGTGGGTGGGACTTCCGGCGTCCCTACAGCCCTAAGGATATTGGTTCTGCTTACAACCTGATCTTCAAGCGGGTTCCTCTTTGGTTAAGCCACCAGAGGTTACACCTTAGCGAGAACTTAAAAAGAGGGTTCAGCCACCCATGCTCGCATTCCTCACCCGCAGGAACTAAGACAGTAATTTGTATTGTGTAAGAAGCCACGGGCATAGAGGCTGTGTCCCAGCACATAGCAGGCTGAGGCAGGAGGACTGCTGCAAGACTAGTTTGGGCTACATGGAGAGACGATCTTTCTCTCAAAAAAAAAAAAGGTTTGGGGGTAATTTGTTATGTAGCAACATAACTAAGACAACTTTATTGGGCAGTTTGCTTATAGTTGTTAGATTACAAGAGTGCATACCTTTTGATTTACCTTTTCTATTTTCAAGATTTCAGAGTTGTCGGTGCAATACTTGTGGCTATGTGAATTTAAATACATTTAAATTAAACAGCTGGGTGTGATGGTGAATAGTAACTCAGCACTCTGGGAGGTTGAGTTGCCAGTTCCAGCCCAGCCTGAGCAATTTGTCTCAATAAAAAATGAACAAGAGTTGAGATGTAGCTCAGTGTGGTTTAATCACCCAGTAGTGAAAAAAAATTAAAAGTTGAATTCTTCAATTTCACCACCCATATTTCTAGGTTGCAGTAGCCACATGCACTGGACAGAGCAGATCCAGGATGTTCCATCACTGTAGACAGTTCTGCTGGACGGTGCTGCTGTGAACAGCTCACTGGTGTTGGACAGGCGCCTACATACAGATGTCCAGGGCACTTGTCAGAATGAAAAGAGGCTGGAGGCAGTTTATGTAATGATCAGGGGTTAAATAAACACATTAGATACAATTGGTGATTCCTCAACTCCAGGACCAGGGGTTTTGTCAATGTTTGCTGCTGCATCTTCAGCTTCTAAAACAAAGGATTTGCTGGGTGTGGTGGCGCACACCTGTGATCCCAGGGTTTGGGAGGCTGAGGCAGGAGGAGTTTGAGGCCAGCCTGGGCTGCATGGTGAGCTCAACACCAGCCTGATCTACAAAGTGAGACCCTGTCTCAAAAATAAACAAACAAAAAACCCCAGAATATTTTATTAATCTATGTAGATCTGAAACTGGACATGGTGGCTCATGCCTGTAATCCCAGCACTCAGGAAGCTGAGGCAAGAAAGTTGCTGCTGCTGTTCAAGGCCGGCCTGGGCTATATAGTGATGTTATAGGCAGCTAAGTTAGATAGAATATTACAGGCAGTCAGACCTGGGCCCTGGAAGGATCCAGTGCAGATCAGATACTTTGCAACTCTGGGAGAAAACAAACATCTCCCACTTCACCTCAGGCCAGATCTCAAATTGAAAAACAAAACAAATGCAGCCACACATCCTAAATATAAACATCAGGGATTGATATTCTAAATAGGTATTGAACAATTTGAGGAAGCCAGAAGAAGTCACTAAATCTACCCCCCTACAGGCAAAGGCCCTGTTGCCACTTGCTAAGTGACTTGATTTCATATTGGATCCCAATTTAATGAATCTTACCTGAGCAGTTATACTCATTGGTTCACCATAGTTCTGTTTTATCTCATGCCCACCTTGCGAGTTCCCATTTTTCCCCACCCTGGACCTGCTTCACCTCATGGTTTTGTTCTATATAAAATCCCTAGAGAAGGTTGGGGATCCTGGGCAACCCACTGGGGACCCCTTCTGTTTTGCAGACAGAAGCTTTCTCTCAAATATTTTCTGCTCTTAACCTTTGTTGTTCCAAAAACTCACTCTGATTTTAGAAAACATGAACTTGTACTGGACGTCTAGTAGGTTGGGAGTTTCTTCCTCCTATTACAGTGAGACCCTGTCTGAAAAAAACAAAACATTACAGTGCTGAGCAGTGTCATGTATAAGATGAGTAGATGGTTTGTGAAGGTAGAGGGGTCAGGGGCCCGGTTTGCCTTACACTGAGGGGGTCCCACAATGCAAGACTTTCAAGGCTAAAGCTGACAAGGTCTGCAACAAACCAGTGAACTGAGCACCTGCTGGAGGGTTCCTGAGAATCTGGCCCCAGTGACTTTCTTTCTTTCTATCTTTCTTTCTTTCTTTTTTTTTTCTTTTTGAGACAGTCTCGCTATGCAGTTCAGGTTGGCCTTAAGCTTACTTTGTAGCCCAGGCTGGTCTCGAACTCTCAATGATCCTCCTGCCTCAGCCTCCTGAGTGCTGGGATTACAGGCATGAGCCACCATGCCTGGCCCCAGTGACTTTCATTAGCAAAGGAGACTGGGACCTGGGTCCTGGGCCTGCCGGAAGACTTGCTTGTCCTTTTATCTGTTGCTGTGGTACCTGAACCATTTTACTAGCTTCATCTCTTTCTTTTGACAGAGTCTCTCTCTGTAACTCAGGTTGGCTTTGAACTTGTAGCAACCTTTCTGCCTCAGCTTCGCATTCAAAGGATTACAGGTGTGTACCATCATCCTGCCTACGTACTTTCTTTCCAGTACTGAAGATTAAACACAAAGCCTTTGGACTGAGCTACATCCTGAACTCACCCCTTTCAAAAATTTATGAGGCAGGAACTCACTAAGTTGCTTACTTGCACAGGTTAGGCTTGAGCTTTGCAATCTTCCTGCCTCGGCCTCCCAGAGTTTTGGAATTACAGGTGTCTGCCATCATCTCCAGTTCCATACATCACCGTTTCAGTAAAAATTAAGCAGTGGTTCATTAGGAATAGTTGAGATGAGTTAGATATGAACTCAGCCCTCAAATCGTGTAACTCTCTTACCTCAGAGCCCTATCTCTTCACCTCAGGAAGCGTGTACAACTTATCACTGTCCTTACCTACACTTGGCAGAGTTAACTTCATTATGTATTACTACGTTTATAAACCTGTGGGCAGATAATTTCAACTTGATTTCAGCTGGTTCTTCAAGATTGTGGAAGCGCTACTAGAGAACCAGGAGGAATTCCTACCTGTACCACTAGGGGGCACACGAGTGCTTCACAGAATCACCTTGTCTACAGGTAGACGTGGGCTCCCTTGTTTCTTCCAATTCTTAAGCGTTAGGTATGCCTGGCCGTGAGATTACTGTACTTAAACTGGAAATAAAAATAAGCAAGGAGCTTTGCCAGCTTTACTGGTGTGTAAATATCTACTCACCCAATAACTTCTAGATAAGGATATGGTAATGAATCATATCAGCATAAATGAGCAAGACGGGAATGAGCCCCCGAACATGCTGCTTCTAGCCGGGTGTGGTGGCACACACCTATAATCCTAGCACTCGGGAGGCTGAGGCAGGAGGATTGCTGGGAGTTTGAGGCCAGTCTGGGCTACATAGTTCAAGGCCAGCCTGAACTATGCAGCAAGACCCTGTCTCAAGCAAAGAAACAGAAATGCTGCTTCTAGCTGGATGCAGTGCCACATGTCTGTAATTCAGGCACTTGGGCGGTGGAGGCAGGAGGACTATAAATTGTTTGTGAGCCCAACTCAAAAAAAGTTAAATAAACACATGAAAGAAGAGGGCTGAGGCTGTAGCTCAGTGAAAAGACACTGGATTCAGTCTCCAGCACAGGGAAAAAATCATGATTATACCATCATCAATTTTTCCTTCTAGTTTAAAGCAGCTTTCATTAGTGGTTTGTTTTGTTTTATACAGAGGCCAAGGCAGAAGGATTTCAAATTCAAACCTGGGCAATTTAGTAAGTTCCTGTCTCATAAATAAATAACTAGGCGTGGGGATATAGTTCAGTGTGAAGGCGCTGGGTTCAATCCCTAGTATCAGGAAAGGAAGGAAAAAACCTCCACTCTGTGATGTAAGATTCACTCAAGGAAAAAAAATTACATTTTACCTGAGAAATCTAAACATTTGTCCATAAAACATTTTAAGAAGCTGGATGTGGTGGTGCAGGCCTGTAATCCCAGTGTTCCAGAAACTGAGGCAATTTGAACACAGCCTGGGCTACATAGTGAGTTCAAGTTGTCTGAACTGCATAGTGAGACCCTGTCTCAAAAAGACAAAAAAAAAAAAAAAGAATGTTGATAGTAATTTGTGCAGAAAATAACTCCAAAGTCTATTAGCACTGTGAATAGATAACAAATTGTGCTCACTCTGCGGTGTCCTACTGATAAGAACACTGAGGCGCAGGTGGTTAGGTTGCCTGTTCAAGGTCACATACTCGGAAGTTGGCTGAGCTGGGATCTGAGCTCAGGCCCTTTTGTTCCAGCGTCCCTCGCACCTCTGGCTGGCTGAAGGATGAAGTTGTAACAAAGATAATGTGGGTCTGGTTTTCTCTTGCTCCCTTCAAGACAAGAGGAAGCACCACCATGACTGACTCCTGCCAAGGGTCCTTTTAACACCAACACAGTGCTGGAAGAGACTCATGGTCTCTCACTTGGAACTCTCACCTGGTGGCCAGGGCTGCCTGGGTCTCTAATTACAGCCCTTGGTCAGCAGTGACCTTTGGACTTGTGGGTGGTGTAAAGGCTTTGAGTCTTTTGGCAGTTGAGTTTATATTTAGGGAAAAAGAAAATAAAAGTGCTTTCCTCATTCATTGTGAAGAAGCTTGACCGGCTAGCTTTCTGTTCGAGGTTGCCTTTTCTGGGGTTACCAGCCTGCCCTGGTGCCTGCTTCTTCTACCCGAGGGAAGTCCGAAAGGATACAGCACTCTGGGAGCCAGGTGGGGTCCTCGGCTGCCAGCAGTGTAACCAGGAGTCTAACCAACCATGGATAAGGTTTTCAGTGGACTTATTCCCTTCTAAATACTGGGTGAGGTTTCTCTCCAGCATTATCTGGCTTGATGTGCAAAATAACATCATAAGGAAGGGCCTGCAATAAGCCCCATTTTACATATGGGGAGACTGAGGCCCAGGCAATGCCACATACAGTCCAATGTGGGTACATGTTCATAACCATGATGATGCAGGCCTGAGAATGTAGGTCAAGGTTTTTTTGTTTGTTTGTTTCGGTCTTTTGAGACAGGGTCTCACTATGCAGTTGTTCTGGCTGGCCTTGAGCTCACTTTGTAGCCCAGACTGGTCTCGAATTTCCAACAATCTTCCTGCCTCAGCCTCCCTAGTGCTGGGATTACAGGCATGCACTAGCATGCCCAGCTGTAGGTAAAATTTTGTTTGTAGACTGGAGTGAGCATCCTGGGAAGAAACTGGCACCAGGAACATCTTGTTCAATTGAGAGAAAGGTAGTGAGCAAGCATTTGCATACATACTTAGCACCCTCCAAAGCGCCTCTGCAGGCTCTCTGCAGGGGTGGAGTATATAAAAAAGGCGACAGCTGATGCTGGCCCAGTTCTTGGTGGAGGACTGCTGTGGACTCTTATGTACATTTTGGTGTCTTCAGATGAAGAAAGGGAGATACAGAGAGGCGTCAGTGTTTTCCTGCTAAAGTGCTTATTTAATGCTCGCTGTGAGCCAGGTGCTATGCAAGACAAGATTCCCGCTAATTTCCAGTGCTGTGTGGTACTATGCTTTAGGATGCTGTGCTTAGTATATGCCAGTAGTATATTTGTGCAATCAGCTGAGTTCTCACCTTCTGGTTTTACCTTTGGATGCTTTCTTCCTTCCAGCTGGAAGGAAAGCCAGACCTGCTTATGGGTACAACTCACCCAAAACCCCATTCACATACCTCAAGGCTGTCTTCAGTTTGTTGGTTGGTTTGTGGGGTGTGTGTGTGGGGTTTTTTTTGTTTTTTTTTTTTTTTGTTTTTTGTCTTTTTGAGGCAAGGCCTCTCTATGCAGTTCAGGCTGGCCTTGAATTCACTTTGTAGCTCAGGTTGACCTCAAACATGCAGTAATCCTCCTGCCTCAGCCTCCTGAGTGCTGGGATTACAGGTGTGCACCATATCAAGCTAGTGGTGATGTAATTATGAGCAAAGCACCTCTAGTTCTGTCCTCATGGAGTTCACTGACTCTTGAGGAGAAAGATATAAAGATAATCTATAGGCTGGGGATTTAGCTCAGTGGCATAAGTGCCTGCCTGGCAAACGTGAGGTCATGAGTTTGATCCCCCGTACTGCAAAAAAAAAAAAATATCATGTATATATATTTGTGGAATTATTAAAAACATGCATAGCTGGGCATGGTGGTACACACCTATAATCCCAGCACTAAGGAGGCTGAGGCTGGAGGATCACTGCATGTTTGAGGCCAACCTGAGCTACAAAGTGAATTCAAGGCCAGCCTGAACTGCACAGAGAGGCCTTGCCTCAAAAAGACAAAAAAAAAAAAAAACCCACAAACAAACAAACAAAAAACACTTTTCTGTGCCTGTATTACCATCCCCAGCTGACTTTATATATACACATCTACTCCTAGAAAATACATGGTGTTGGTTGATGTTTTGCTTCTTCATTTCATAGTGTGTTTTGCAGTTACGTAGATTTGCATTGCCTTTTGCGAGTGATGTTTGTCAACATGTGATCTCCTGTTAATGTTTAGCATTGGCAGCCATTTAGAATGTTTCTAGTACTATAGACAATGATGCAACAGGTGGCCTTGTACACTTGTGTGTTTCTCTGATAGTTGCCCAGAAATCCAACTGCTAGGTCACAGAGTAGCTTTTCTTTTTGCTTTTTGTTCTACACATGCTCTGTATTGTTGGAATCATGTGCTACTTTTATGATTTAAAAAAACTAAAAAATAGAAAGAGGTAGGTAGATGGTTCATGTTGCTGGTGCTTGGGGAGTGGAGGTGCCTGATCACTGTCATGTGACGTTATATAATCCACTAATCATTATGTAATAAAGTCTGAAAAAGATGCTCCTCTGACTTCCACATCACCAAGCAGAGAAGTCACAAGCCTTCATCTGTGTTTAAAAGAGAAGAAAGGTGACTCTCTTAAGAGACTTCGGATCTCTTCTGCTGGGAAATGTTACTGAGTCTCTGTGACCAGGGTTTCCTGCCAGGAAAACCCTTCTTCTAACCTATTTCCCTCTTGGCTGTCACAGAACCATAGAGCTGGAAGGGACTTTTTTAGCAGCCTGATGTGAAAATGCAATCTTGTAACACTTGCCAAAAGGGGAGTTCTGGGTTGCTGTAAAGGCAGAAGTGTTTCGCCTGGGACAGTTTTTCTCAGCTGGAGTTCCTGTGAACACAATCGCTTTGCATCTGATTAAATGTGAGCTCATAAAGTACACAGAGACCTTAAGGTGCCCAGGCAAGCCACACAGGAGGCAGGGTAATCACTGCTGTTTGAATTACTACTTTCTGGTTCTACAAATGTTTCCCCAGAATTATGTTACTGCCCACTGAGGCAAGCCCCACTGGCTTTTAGCTGGGGTCATGGAGGATCAGAGATCCTGCAATCCAGGCACATCTGTTTGGCACCTGTTGATCACAGCCACAGAGCTGAGGGGAGCAGGGATGAAGCACCTGGGGTCACGTGGGGTGACAGGTTAAATATACGTGTAGCCCACTGTGCTGAGGTCTCTGTCTGGAGAAATCAGGAAAGACTGCAGAAAGGAAGTGAGAGCTGAGCTGGGGCTGGGGGCCAAGGAGGCAACGGAGGGAAAAGACACCAATGGAAGCCAAAGCATTTGGAGACAGAGGCTGGGATGGGGGTGGGCTGGAGTTTGGAGGCGCATCGGCAGAGACAGACGCTGAGCATGCTGGGTGAAGAGCAGCTGGCATGGAGTAGGCTGTGAGGTGCCACTACGTGTCTGGGGTAAGTCACACACTGAATGCATTCTTCAGTTGTAAGTGATGTTGAACAAAGCCTTTTCCACCCCCGTCCCATACTGGTATTAACACGTTCCCAGTGGCTTGAACTACTGTCCCATCCGCAGCTTGTACCAGGGGTGATACAAGTGTATTATGCATGGGACAGTCATGCTTGCACTAGCAGTGGTTCAAGACGCCCAGCAGTGAGACCTAAGAATTACAGCCATGTCATAAACGTTTTAAACCCAGAGCTTCACACATGGTAAGGACTCTACCACCGAGCTACATCCTTACCCACTTTATTTTGCCCAGGCTGGCAGGGAACTTTTGAACCTTCTCCCTCAGCTTTCTGAGCCCGGCTAACAAAGTCTTGAATATGTACCAGTCACCCTGCAAGCACTAGAGATTCAGTGGTGACAACAGTGCAGTCCTCATGGAGTTTATGGTAAACAAAATGAGTGTGAGTAGAGAGAAGCCCGTAGACAGATGGCCGTGCAGACCATGCAAACACAGCAGGGGCTTGGGACCAAGCCGCAAAGCAAGGCTTGTTCTTCTCCACTTCTGGTTTCCATATTCAGGGAGACTGAGGGTTGACTGGTCATTTCTCTTGATTTAGCCAGGTTAAAAAAACCAAAATGTAAAACCAAAACCAAAACCAAACAGAAACCCCAAATTGTATTTAGATCTCCAGCATATACCACATGTACTAAGTGGTCTCTCCGTGTTAATTCTGACAATCCCACGAGCCAGGTATCTTTATTATTCCATTTTTCAGGTGAGAAAATGAGGTTCAGAGAGGTTAGGTAACTTGCCCAAGGTCAAAAAGCTAATGAGCAGTAACACCAAACGTGGAACCCTCGTTCTTAACCACATCCCACAGAAAAAGTCCACAATCCTCTAAAAGCTGGATTTTAGTCTCGCGTGATCTTGACATTTTACTTGCTCTTTTTTTTTCCCTCACTTGCTCTTTTCGAGCCTCGTTATTTTCGCCTGTACAATGGGGTCGAAGAATCCGACCATCACTCCGCTCGCTCAGGCAATAGTCAGTAGGGAGCGCTGCTCCAGGAGCTTTTGAACCGGAGCTGGAGCCAAATCCCGGCGGTGGAACCCAATTTCCCGGCTCCCTGCAGGTTTCCATGACAACCCAGCCAGCCACAGTCTCGCGGCAGAATGCCTTGCGTCACTTCCGGTGCGTTTATTTCCGGGTCCCAGCCCAACCTACAGCAACGGCCATTTACAGCCCAAAGCAAGGTTCTGCCAGTTCTGTGCTCGCTCTTCTGCACCTTGCTTCTTCGTCTGCCGCCATTTCTAGTCACTGCAGCCTCCGGGCATCTATCTCTGCACAGGGCCAGCGCGCAGCCGCGGCCCAACCTCCTTTCGGGCCCGCCTCCGGGAAGAGTCACTTCCGGTCCGAGTGTTTCCGGGTCGCCGCTGGCGCCCGGGTACTGGTCTCTGTACCCCGCTGCCGGCCGGAGAGCTGAGAGCCCAGCGGGGCCCGGCTCGGGCGGCGGCCGCGCCTCCCTTTTGCGTCCCTCTTCGGGGCGCCCTCGGCGGCAGTCAGGGGTAAGTGAGGGGCGGCCACGAATGGAAACCGTCCCCGGTGTAGGGGGCGCCTGATACTGCAGCGCTCGGCGGACCGGGGAACGAGGTCCTCTCGCGGCACCCGGGGCGGCCGGAGGGCCCGGGTTTTCGGCGCCCGCGGGATCCCCGGGGCGCCCTCAGGATCCCCGTTGCCCTGAGGCAAGTCGAGGGCTCCCGGGACTTGCCGAGGGTCGCTTGCGGCAGCTCGAGAGGAACACCCCCCGGCCTCTTCAGCGACTAGCCAAGCCGGAGGACACCCCGAGCCCGGCGTGAGACCAGGTCAGGCTGTCGTGGCAGACCTGGGCTTGTCCACACTGTGTGACCTTGGGTAAATCACTTCGTCTTGTCGCCTCAGTTGTCTCATTTGCTAAAGGGAACGAATCTGCTTTTTAGGGCCGAGTCGAATGAAGTGAGATAATGCAGGCGAAGCACTGCCTGTGGTGGTCAGTGGCGTCCAGTAAACGATGAATGAGAACTCCTGTGACTTTATCCGCAGACCCGCAGGGGGTTGAGGGTGTAGCTCAGTGGTACCGCACCTGCCTAGCATACAAGAGGCCTCAGGGTCCATCCCCAGCACCGCAGAAACTAACCCGTGGGGAAGCCCGGGGCTGAGACTGGTGTGTTTTTCCCAATTGATATGGCCCTCCGAGGCGGGAATCACCCGGCTGGGAATAGCTGTCACCAGCTTTTGTCCTCTACAGGGAATGGACACACCTTCCTTCACAGCCCCTCAGAGGCAGCTGTCCGGAGGGAAGTTTGCTTTCATTACCGCTCAGGTTGTTTTCAGAGGTTTGGGGTGGCCTCCCTGAATGTCTCTGGAGGCTAATGTGGGTGTGGGAACCCTCTAGCGTTTCACAGCCGGGGCTTTCTTGGATGTGTGTGCGGAGGGTCCTGCTTGGAGCCGGTGCACAGAGGTGAAGTGGGGAGGGCAGAGTGGGTGGAAACCACCTTGCCTTGCTCCTGTTTGGGGGCTGAAGCTAGACCAGGGATGTGTAAACCTGTGGATCGAGGCAGTGCTAGGACCAAAATAGCTTCTGTCTGTGCAGGGAGGGGGCGCCTTCTGATGCTGCTTGGGAATGTTTCTGCTTGAATGGGCGAGCTGAGGTAAAGCCAAGCCAGTGCTTTGCCACACGGAGTCATTTCAGTTCTGTTCAACGGAAATTTAAACAGATACAGTTTTCCCGTTACATGCTTTTAAAAAAAATCATTAGAAACGCCACTGCACCCTTGACTCGTGCAGTTTCCCCATCTCCGTGGACTTGCTTTACAAACTGGCCCACGTTGTGAGTGCAGGAGGTGAGGACCAGGGCTGCTGGTCTCTGCATTCAGGATATTCAGAGCCGTGGGGTTTTTTTTTTTTTTCCTCCCCTTGCTAGCCTGGCACGGCTTGGCGTATCAGTCTTCGGGTTGCTTGGAGAAATTAACAGCTTCTGTCGCAGGGCTGTCTTGGTCTTGTGTAACAAGGCTGTTTTTGCAGAGAGTATATTTTTTGTTGTGCTTGCTGGGAATAAATTGCTGGCTCTGTGCTCAGAAAAGACATCAGCTATGACCATCCACAAGGCAGCCTGTGTTCTCCAAAAATGTATTCAGCAAAGATGATGTAACCGCTTCACCACTGGCCAGCCTCATTCCTTGGCCCTTAAGGTTACATCATAGAGGTTTGTGGTTCTCCCAGCCCCATTGGGTAGCTGGGCATTTTGCTACTAGGGGAATTTTTAGAATTCAGTTCTGCTGGCCCTGCCATAGGTCATTCTAACTGAGCTGAGCCTTTCCAAGTAGAGCTGTCCAGCAGATGCAGCTTCGCTGGATGCCTTGCGGCAGTATCAGAGATTTGCAGTATCAGAGATTTGGTGTTTGACTTAGGTTCAGATCTCTTGGGGCTTACAGCAAGTGGGCTGGCCTCCTGATTCTCAGATTCTTCTTTGATTTTGGGGTCATCATGTAGATTTCATTGGGGTTTGAAGAACAGTTGACACAGGGCCTTCACACACTGAGTTCCCTGGTAAATGGTACCCACTGTAACAATAAATGAGGAGAACAGGAGAAAACCAGCCCTCAGGGCCTGCCAGACTGAGTTCAAATTTCAGTATTAGCTGGACATGGTGGCTCACACCTTGTAATCCTAGCATTCAGGAGGCCAAAGCAGGAGGATTGCTGTGAGTTCAAGGCTAGCCTGAACTACATAGAGAGTTCAAGGCCAGTTTGAACTTCATAGTGAGACCCTGTCTCAAAAAACAAAAATACAAAACGAAGCAAAAGAAGATTCCAGTACTACCCCTTTCTGGTCTGTTGGGCAGGTTGCTCAGTGGCTGAAGCCAGAGTTTCTTTGAGAATTAAATTGTGTAGAGTTGAAGTGGAACACTGGTGCTTGGCACAGTGGGACCTTACTAATTGTCAGTCTCATTCTCCTTTGCTTTAATCACTTTTAGTGTTCCACTTTCCCTCGCCTTTTCTCTCTCCTTTTGAGATTGGATTAAAGGTCTTCTTAGGTAGGTTTCCCAACCTTGTTTCTAGAACTTTGAACGCTTTGGCCATGTAGATCCTTTTTCCTTGTTTATTGTTCACAGCAACAACAAGGGTGTGCACTGTTTTAGTCTTTGTGCTGCCAAAGTGAAGATGTGGGGCTGTGGACTGTTACAGGCTCACAGAGCAGAGCTGAAGAACTGAGTTTGAGGATGGCTGACTTTGTTTACAGAAAAAAATTGCCAGGTTTGGTGGTGCACACCTGTAATCCCAGCACTCAGGAGGCTGAGGCAAGAAGATCATTGTAAGTTTGAGGCCAGTCTGGGCTACAATGTAAGTTCAAGGATAATCTGAACAACATAGTGAGACACTGTCTCAAAAACACAAAAAAATCAGCTTCTAATGGGCACAGTGCTTGTGTACCATGCATCACAAGGCCATGGGTTTGATCCTCAGCACTGCAAAAGTTAAAACAAAAACAAACCTCTGAGCTTATGGCTCACTTCCTTTGAGAAAAAAATCACAGCATCCTTCAAGTCTTTTTTTTTCCTTCAGTGCTGGGAACCCAGGCCTCATGCTTCTGGGCAAGTGTTTTACCACTGAGCCTTTCCCCTACCCCTTTGATGTCGATTTTAAGTGGCTGTCAGACATACTAGAAGGCAACCCTGGAACCAGAGGCAGGATGGAAACTTCTCTTGCATAAATAAAGCCCAGCAAATACATAGAGCATCAGCAAGAAGAGCAGCGGGCGAGAGCAACAGCAGGCGTCTTTTTGGAGTGCCCCGTTGTTAGGTTTGAAGAGATCACACGTCTTTGATATTGGGTGCTGAGCTCTCCAGTTACGGAAGGCAGCTCTGTCTTCTTTACTGCGGGCCTCTTCTCGACCTTCTGCGGGCAGGAGGTGGGTGCTCCACAAGTACCTGTTGGACTTGGGACTTGTGGCAGTCAGGAGAACACTGCTCAGGTGTCAAATCGGTAGGCCAGCGTGGAGTCTGGGATCCACCTTCTGCTGACCTTGAGCTCCTATAGGGTGTCTCGCCATCTCACAGAGCACATGTCTTCTTTCTCCAGCTGATGCCCCAGAATGCATAGGCGGGAACCCAGGAGAAAACACAAGGGTAGCATCGCATGTGCTCACATCCTTTGCATCATTCATGGCACCTGTTTTGTCAAACCCGTACTGCGTGCTAAGGTCTGTGTTAGGTACTGTGGGAAATGAAACAAACACAGTCCTTGCCATTTTGGGGTTTATTGCTTATTGAGGGTGGTGACAAAGAGAAGTGAACGCATAAAGTTGATAATTTTAGGTGTGGCTATTCCTAGGTGACATGACGGAGGGACCAGAAAGGTGGCAGTCGTTTGAGATGAAGGGTCACACGGCTTGGTGGCAACATGCCTGTAGTTCCAGCTATTTGGAAGACTGAGGCAGGAGGGCCATAAGTTTGAGGCTAGGTAGTACAACATAGTGAGACTGTCTCCAAATGGAACCGGCTGGTGGTATAGGGCAGTGGTAGAGCACTTGCCTAGCATACGTGAGGCCCTTGGTTCCGTCCCCAGTAGTGCCACCAAAAAAAAAAAAAAAAAACTTGAAAGGTCAAGAGAAAGCCTCTGAGCAGGAACATCTGAGCTGAAGCCTTAATGATGAGGTAACCCAGCTATGGGGAGAGTCAGAGAAAAAAAGGAACCCATGTGCAAAGACCTGAGATGGAAATAAGCTTGTATTTGAGGACCCAGGATCTATCCCCTGGCGGGGAAGCCTGCTGTGCTGTGTCTGGCCATGCAGAGTGAACCGTGCTCAGGAAGCAGAATTTCCTCCTGCATGGCCTGATGTTTGGCTCCTTCCTCCCCATAGTTATCTGTCACTGTAGCACCGGGGTTCTTTGGCAGGGTAGTAAGTGGGGAGAAGGTGGTCTTTTTGTATCCGTAGGTGTTTTTTTTTTTTTTTTTTTTTGCACTGGGAATGGAACCATATTACATGGTACATATTTTTTGTTTTGTTCTGTTTTGTTTTTTGAGACAAGACCTTGCTATCTAGCCCAGGCTGGTCTTGAACTTACTAGAATCCTTCTGCTTCAGCCTCCTGCCTGCTGGAAATACAGGAATGTGCCTCCATGCCTGTGCCCTACGAGGATGATTTTCATAGCCTCATGATAGTTGCCAGGTCCTAGGCCTTTAAGACCCCCACTGAGCTGGAGCTAGAGGACTCCATCGGCCATCCCTGGCCCCCAGCAGCTTCTCTCCCAGTCCCTTGCCACTCCTGTGGTCTGTGGGTCACCAGGTACTTTTGGAGCACATACTCTGCCCCAGGCACTGTGCAGAGCAAGATGGTCACAGCAGGAGGGAGTGTGTGGTCAGGAAGGGCAGGGCAGGAGGGTGTGAAAACACATAGCCTCTGCGGCTGGAGAAGGCAGCCCCCCTCTATGGTGCCTTGAGAGAGCCTGGTGCCTTGGGGTAGAGTGCTGTCGGAGCAGAAGTGGCTGGAGCCAGCATGCCGTGCAGCACTCGCATGCCTTGTGTAGACACTCACACTGACTTGGATTCAGATGAGAAAACGCCCAGAGAGGCTGAGTCATTAGCCCAAGCGACTTGGAGGAGCAGCCCTCGGTTTCACACCCAGACACTGTGGCTCTGTACCCTGTGTTCTTATTTTGTTTTTGTTTTTTGTCTGAGACGGAGTTTCAATATGTAGCCAAGGCTGGCCTTGAACTCACAGAGCTCTGTGGCCCTCTGAGTACTGGGGCTACAGAGATCGCCACCACCCACTGCTTGCACTCTATGTTCTCTGCCCTCCACCATGAATTCTGATTTGCCCCTAGGGTTGCAGCAGCAGGAACATGGCTGGGTCTGCACAGGTTCCACTGACAAGTGGCTGAGGCGAGAAGTCAACTGCATAAATCCCGTGTCCCAGCTCAGAGCAGGCTCTTCTGTGCCGATGTGGGACTGTAAAATGCTCTTGAGGCAAAGCACTGCTGGGGAGACAGTGCCAGAGTAGGGTGCTGTGCACATCTAAATGCCATCCTGTCCCTCTCGAGCTTACTTTGAACTCTTCAGTGGCTTCACATGGCTCTGAATAAGCAAAACATGAAATTCTTTTTTCCTCTTTGTGCCAGGGAGCTAACCCAGCACCTCACATACACAAAGCAGGTGCGCTACCCCTAAGCTACACCCCCAGCCCCCACTAAGACCCCTTAATATGCTCTTGGAGGCCTTGGCTCAGGCCTGCTCCTGTCTCCCTCTGCTGGCCCAGCCTTGGCCTCAGCCGCCTCCTTCCTGCCTTAGAAAAGCAAGGTGTGGCGGGAAAGGCGTGGACCTGCACAGCCTGGGTGCTGAGCTCAGCTCTGTCTCTGGGAGCTCTGTGCCTCTGCATCCTGAGTTTACCCAGGGCCTGCAGCGGCTGCTGTCTCCAAGGCTGCTGGGCGTAAATGAGCCACATGGCAGAAGCGCTCTGCAGCTTTTGGTCAGCATCACCTTCCTCCCTGTGGAGCTGCTGACTGCCCCTGCACTCTCACCCGGGCCCCGCAGGCGCATCCTTTGTGTCCTCTGAGCTCCGCAAAGCACAGGCTGCCTTAACGGCTCCCTCTCACCTTCACCTTGTGTCCAGGAACGTTCTGCACATGTGCTGCCTGGGCGGGTGGTGTGGCCCTTCGGAGGAGTGACAGCTGCTTGTTTCTCCCCCCAGAGCACTGCGTTGGTCCAGCGGGCAGCATGTCAGGGCTTTCGGTGATGTCCCTGTCTGCCACCCAGAAGCCATGGAGGAGATGAGGTAGCCTCCTGGATCAGATGGGGAAGCCCAGTTCAATGGATACAAAATACAAGGATGACTTATTTCGGAAGTATGTGCAGTTCCACGAGGGCAAAGCGGACACCACTCCCAGCAAGCAGCGGCCTGGCAGCGATGAGTACCTCCGGGTGGCAGCTTCGACCCTGCTCAGCCTGCACAAGGTGGATCCGTTTTATCGATTCCGGCTAATCCAGTTCTATGAGGTGGTGGAGAGCTCCCTGCGCTCGCTGAGCTCCTCCAGCCTGCGGGCTCTGCACTGCGCCTTCAGCGTGCTGGAGACGGTGGGCATCAACCTCTTCCTCTACCCGTGGAAGAAGGAATTCCGCAGCATCAAGGTGAGTCCGCGGTGTGGCTGGCCACGCTGGTATTTCTTCTCCTTTCCTGTGCCTTCCAGCCCATCCCAAAAGGGCTTCTGCCCTCTGACTGCCTCCCTCCCCTGCTATCAGAGCCCATGGGGTTCCTATTTCTACCAGGGGCAGGCAGAGGGGTGGTGGTGAGAGAGGATTTTGCAGGCTGCCTGCTGGGGAAGGCGCAGGGGGTCGGCAGGGGTCAAGCATGTGGTCTTCAGATATTCATGAAAGGGCCGAGGGAATCGTCTTGGTGCTTACGGGGAGTTCTGAGAGCCCATGCCTGTTAGGAGCTGTGTTTGCCCTGAGGCTTCTCTGCCTGTGGAGCAGTGCCTTGGTGTCCACCCAGAAAACTAGTGGTTTTGTCCCCTTGGCTTCCGGGTGAGGCTGCAGTGCAGTCTCCTTGCATGGCACCCAGGGCTTCCCGTGCGCTGCTCTGCCCAGTGTAGGAGCTGCTCCGAGACCACTGCTGCCCTCTCCTTCCCTCCTGGGCTCATGGAGTGGCCTTCGCTTTGATGCAGTTTCCGTATGCCTCAGAGACAGCTCCACCTCTGTTTCTGCCCCTTTCCTCAGACCTACACAGGCCCTTTCGTTTACTACGTCAAATCCACGCTACTGGAAGAGGATGTCCATGCCATCCTGAGCTACATGGGCTATGTGCCTGAGCTGGGGACCGTGTACAAGCTCAAGGAGTTGGTGGAGAGCCTCCAGGTGAAGATGGTCACCTTTGAGCTCTTTCTGGCCAAGGTGGAGTGTGAGCAGATGCTGGAGATCTACTCACAGGTGAAGGACAAGGGCTACTCTGAGCTGGACGTCGTGAATGAGCGCAGGAGTAGTGCAGAGGACGTGCGCGGCTGTTCTGATGCCCTGCGGCGGCGGGCCGAGGGCCGAGAGCACCTGACCACTTCCATGGCCCGCGTGGCGCTCCAGAAGTCAGCCAGCGAGCGGGCGGCCAAGGACTACTACAAGCCCCGTGTAACCAAGCCCTCCAGGTCTGTGGATGCATATGACAGCTACTGGGAGAGCAGGAAGCCACCCCTGAAGGCCTCACTGAGTCTGCGGAAGGAGCCTGGGGCTGATTTGGGGGATGACCTGAAGGACGAGATCATCCGCCCGTCCCCATCGCTCCTGACCATGTCCAGCTCGCCCCACGGCAGCCCCGACGACCTTCCTCCCACCTCCCCGAGCAACGGCCTCGGGCTGCTGCGCAGCACCTACTTCTCTGCTCAGGATGACGTGGACCTGTACACCGACTCGGACACCAGGGCCGTGTACCGCAGACAGGACGCTCTGCGGCCAGATGTGTGGCTGGTTAGGAATGACGCACATCCCTCCTACCACAAGCGCTCGCCCCCCGCCAAAGAGTCTGCCCTCTCCAAGTGCCCAAACTGTGGCCTGGCTTGCAGCACTCCCCTCTGCCAGCGCTGTGACAGCCTGCTTGCCGGCCCCCCGACCCCCAAGGCCAGCGCCTTCCCCAGCAAGACTGCGGCCCTCGACAGCCTGGCCCATGGGGCACCTCTGCGGGAGAAGCATGCGGGCCAGGCTCAGGCCCTCGACCGGCTGACGCCCTTGCACTCTAAGTCCAAGCCGTCCACAGCAGCCACCTCCCGCTGCGGCTTCTGCAACCGCCCAGGCGCCACCAACACCTGCACCCAGTGTTCCAAAGTCTCCTGCGACGCCTGCCTCAGCGCCTACCCTTACGACCCCTGCTGCAAGAAGAGCGAGCTGCACAAGTTCATGCCCAACAACCAGCTGAACTACAAGTCCGCCCCGTTCTCCCACCTCGTGTTCAGATAGGCTCCTCTGGCACCTTCCCGCTCCAAGGGCTACACCACTGACCTCCCGGTTGGTTCCTTGCAGAGAAGTATTAATGCGTCCAGCAGAAGCGGAGGCGCAGACTTGACTGTGTAGGTGGCGGGGATCCGGCTGGCTGCCCCCACATGGAGTCCATTTAGTGACTCTCCTTTCAGCCGACAAGGAGAGGGTGGCACTTTGTTCCGTTCAGCTTTGCTGATCTCCGCACTCCCTGTTCAGTTGAGTTTTGGTTCCGTTTGGTTTTGCTCTTTCCTCTGAAGAGGATTCTCTCTCTGAGGTTCTCGCCATGCCCACCCCTCCCACAGCGAGGTGGAAGGGCCCCTCCGGTCCCCTCCAGATGCCCACCTGTGGCGGCGGTGAGCTAGAGGCCTGTTGGCTTGTGAAATGAGCCCTCCTGCCACACTGGGCCTCTCCTGACGGCTCACCCATTGGCCATCCGTTCTGAACGCAAGGATCCCAGCCAGGCTCTCGGCCCTTTGCCCCTCCTGCCCCTCTGAGTCAGAGGGGAGGTAGGACAAGGCTAGTGCCACCGCAGCTGTGGCCACGGCGTTTGCAGCCTCACCCGACACACTGACACACGGACTCTCCGAAGCAGGGCCGACTTCCTTCCCTGTTGTTTGCACATGCCCCTCTTCTGTACTGTACATAGATATTTTTGAGATTTATTTTTAAATAAATATTCAACTTGCTATGTGTTTCAAAGTGGTTAAAAATTAATTATGTAGCTATTTATAAAGATGCCCTGGGTTCTTAGTCTTCCAAGGGAGGCCTCGTGTCCTTTGCTGTTGTATCTTCTACTCCCCAGGGTGGAGTGGAGTTGGGACAGGGGAGGGGCAGAGCCCATGACCCCTTTGCTCGAGTTGGTGGAGAGCCACTGTCCTCCCTGCAGGACCACGATACACCTACCTCCAGCACGCACTTTGGGGTTAGTGCGGGTGCTGAGGTCTGCCCCGCAGACTGCGATGACCCGGTGGCGGTTCAGGGACCTCGCCCCTCGGATCGACAGCCCTGGTCTTGGGCACCTGCTGAGTGTTCACCTTGCACTCCAGACTTCTGAACTCGGTCCAGAAGGAAAATGGTCTGGGTCTCCCGTCCTGGCCGCCCCTGTCCTCTGCAGTTCCCAGCACTCGGCGGCGGCCGCGTTCTCCATCCTTTTGCACTAACAGCGGGCAGCTGTCAGCGTGCGCCCCTCGCCTCTGCGCTTCCAGACCCGAAGGCCCTGGCCTCCCTCTGTGGGAGTCACCGAGATCAGGATTTTCCCTTTGGGGGTGCAGAACAGGAGTGGGGCAACACTTAGAAAATGAGTTGCCTCCTTGTGAACTTCTATTTTAGCCATAATTGTCTGTGATGTACTCACTGTTGGGAATTTCTGCACAGCGGAGTTTCTGGGAGGAAAAAAGTGTTCAGCTCTTGAGCAGGTTTGAATCTGGCTGAATCCTGAGGCCACTGTGAATTCGCCGATGTTCTTCCAACTCAGTTGAGTGGTTTTAAGGTTTTCCAAATCTTCTATGGCTCTTTTTTATATCTATCTGGTAGATCCCGTGTAGATATACACTGTGTAAATAGAGTTGAATTCCAGCCAACCTTGTTACTGAGACCAGCCTGTCGGGCATTCATCTTGACGTTCTTCCTTCTCACATGTCGGAACTGGCGACGCCTGGCCCACTCCTGAGAGCTCTAGTTTTCTAGGTTTCCATTTCTAGATCGCTCTAGCATTACAGTAACGTAGCTCTTAACCAACCGTGATGCCACATCATTTACAGTGGGCAAATTTGTCCTAAACAAAACAAAGTCCAGTGTACCTACCGTCACGGAAATACTGTGTTCATAGACTGGGATAGGAAATCCTGCACCACACTCTTCCTTGCTGTGTATCTTACTGTATGAGGTTGCTGTGATTACGATAGTTAAGTATATGCTAATTTAAACACGCAGATGTTTTGCATTTGATTTCTACCAAGAGTTGAAATGTTGAGAGATGATTTTAAAATATAATAAAGTGTCTTCCATTGTTAAATGAAATGTTTTGGGGTTTTATGTCCTCCCTGTCTTCCCTACTTCTTTTTTTATTTTATTGGTACATTTTAGATAGACAGTAGCCGGGCGTGGTGGCTCATGCCTGTAATCCTAGCGCTTGGGAGGCTGAGGCAGGAGGATTGTTAAGAGTTCAAGACCAGCCTGGGCTACAAAGTGAGCTCAAGGCCAGCCTGAACTGCATAAAGAGACCCTGTCTCAAAAAGACAAAAAAACAAAACAAAAAGAATAGATAGTGATCACATTCATTAGAGGAAGTTTATACCTGTACATATTTCTTGATTTCCCTGCTTCTTTGAAGTTTGAGTTGCTCTGGTTGGAAGCCTTGTGTTATTTTTTGTTTTGCTTTGCGTTGCTTTGCTTTGCTTTGTGTTTGGAGATAGGGTCTTGCAGTGTAGTTCGTGTTGGCCTTAACTGTGTAGCCCAGGCTGGCTTTGAAGTCCTGGCAGTCCTGCCTCCCTCTCCCACGTGCCAGGATTATAGACATGTGCTACCACACCTGGCTTGGAAACCATATTGAGTCCTTTAGGGCAGGACTCCAGTTTCCCCTGCACTAAACTGACAAGTGATAGCTGGCCCTTGAGTGTGGGGACAAGCCCTGAAACTCTGAGCATGATCTTCTCATGTAATAGTCCTAAATGCCGTGTGCCGTGCTGCTGTTGGTCCCCACCTCACGGAGGAGAAAAGAACAGCTCTGCCGTGCTTCCCAAGATGGAGTCATACGCCAGGCAGGTGAACGTCGGCTGAGAGGCATTACATTAGCGTCAGAGGACATAGCCATAGTGGCTCACGCCTGTAATCCCAGCATGCCAGAGGATGAGGCAGGAGGGTCACCATGAGTTTGGAGATA
The DNA here is from genome assembly GCA_004027455.1 of Hydrochoerus hydrochaeris. Classification (NCBI taxonomy): domain Eukaryota; kingdom Metazoa; phylum Chordata; class Mammalia; order Rodentia; family Hydrochaeridae; genus Hydrochoerus; species Hydrochoerus hydrochaeris. Next base: position 30,924 of record PVLA01002756.1, on the reverse strand, counting down.
GCCTGGGCTACACAGTGAGTTCAAGGCCAGTCTGAACTGCACAGTGCAATCTTGTCTCAAAAGATTTCCAAAGTGCAACTACCTTAAACAGGAGTTCAGTTTAATTCCGCTAGTTCTGCCTCATTATTATTACTATTATTATTTTCTTCCTTGGTGCTTGGGGTGGAAGCAGGCCTCACACTCAGAGCCTGCGGCAGAATCTTAGCTGAGTCTTCATTTACCTTCTGTCAAAACAAGTCATACCATTTTTTCATCTGCAGTACTATTTCCTTTAAAAGTTAAAGGAAAAACTTGATTTAAAGGGCTGGGGTTATAGCTCCGTAGCACAGTGTCTGCCTGGCAATTGTGAAGTCTTGAGTTTGATTCTTGGTACCAAAAAAATTAATTTAAAGCATTTGGGAGGCTGAGGCAGAAGAATTGCTGTGAGTTAGAGACCGGCCTAGATTACAGAGTGAGTTCAAATCCAGCCTAAATTACATAGGGAGACCTTGTCTCCAAAACCTGAACAAACAGCAGATCACAGAGGGGGGATAGCAGGTGTGAAGAGGGCTGCCGCAGTCCAGTTGGTCCTGCTCTTAGGGGCAGCAGGGCCTCCGCCCACCCTGCTGTCCACTCTGCCGGGTGGACCTCATGGGGCAGCTCCGAGGGGAAGAGGAGAGTGGTTTCTCTGTTTCATGCCTGCTGAGAAAGTGCCTCGGCCCAGGGCCAGGGCAGGGCCCAGGAAAGGACAAGGCTGGAGCAGGCCCGGAGCAGCGGCTGCCTAGAGGCGAACCTAGGTCCGTGGCACGGAGCCAGTCACACGCTCAGCAACAGGGCGGCAGGGGCGTCCCAGGAGATTGCTTCATCTGCAGGAGCACAGCAGGCATAGTTCAGCCTCACCAGGTCTACCAGCTGCACCACATCCACTTGGCTGCCAGCCTTGGGTGCCGGTTTGTGGCACCCCGTGTGCCTGATTGCTCGTGTTGGTGGGGTGGGAATTGTGGCGGGCGCTGCGAACCGTGCCCTCGTCTGCAGTTGCCTATCTCCCTTGGTAGCAGAGCCCTCACTTTTAGATTGGTGGCCACAGAGAAGACAGGCTGGGGACACAGCCTGTCCTGCAGCCGGATGTGGGTATGTGACATGTCTGCTGCTTGCGTGGGAGGGTGCTTTGTGTGACTTCTAGGACATGGTCTTCAAAAGGGAGGCTCGCCAGGTTCAGGAGGACATTTCCCAGGTAGGCGGGAGGGTCACTTGAGCCCAGAGGTTTGAGGTCAATCTAGGTAGCATAGCAAAGAAACCAAAGGAAGCGAGCCTTTCCCAGTCTGACCTCCCGCCTAGGATGGCCATGAGGGCAGGGAGCTGGAGCAGCCAGCCCCGCCAGACTCACTCAGACTTTGGCCTGAGGAGGAGGACAGCCGCCTCGAGGGTGGAGCCTGACCAGGAAGCTGCTGTGATACCTGCCTGTACCGCGCCCTGCAAGTTTTTCTTTCATTTATTTATTTATTCATTCATTCATTCAATCGGTACCAGGGATGGAACTCACGACCGCGCATTTGCAGGGCAGGTGCTTATGCCGCTGAGTAAGTCCCCAGCTCCAGTTTTTCTTTTCCTTGAGTTTTTTTTTTTTTTTTTTTTTTGTAGTACTAGGGATTAAACCAAGGACTTCTTTAAAAAAATTTTTTTTGTTGTTTTTTTTGGTCTTTTTGAGACAGGATCTTGCTGTGCTGGCCTTGGGCTCACTTTGTAGCCCAGGCTGATCTTGAATTTACAACAGTCTGCCTGTCTCAGCCTCTCAAGTGCTGGGATTACAGGAGTGAGCCACCACGTCCAGCTAGAAATGATTTTTATTATATATTTTCCGTATACATAACGATCACATTCGTCATAGAGTTTGTACCGTGCATGACATGACTTCATTCTTTTTCCCATTCCCTACCCTCTTAAGCCCTCCTCCCTGCCCCATTTCCAAGAGCTTTGTTTCCATTTTTTCCTTCTTTTCACATTTTTTAAATTTTATTTTTCCCTTCTTTCCTCTCTTACTCCCCTACCTATTTGAACATTTTCTTCCTATTTCACAATATCTGCTACACATTTTGGTCTTTGTTCACACTTTCAGTTTCTCACACCAGAGAAACTATGTGGTATTTACACGTGTGTGTGTGTGTGTGTGTGATTTATTTCCAGTTAAGAGTATGTTCTCAAGGTGCACCCATTTACCTAGAATCGCCTTGAGTGTGTCCTTCTTTATGGCAGAGTAGTACTCCATCACATAAAACCCACATTTTTACCCATTCACCAGCTGATGGGCATGCAGACTGTTTCCAAGATCTGGCTGTTACCAACTGTGCCGCTGTAAACATGAGTGTGCATGGATCACCGTGCTACAGTGCTTTTCTTTTGGGAAGACATCCAGAAGAGGAACAGCTATTTCCAGCAGGACACAGCCCTAGTTTTTTTGAGAAATCTCCACTGATTTCCATAGTGGTTCCACCAGTCTACACTCCCATCAGCAGTGGAGAAGGGCCTCTTTTCCCCAAAGCCCCCCAGCATTTGTTATTGGTTGATTTCTTGATACTAGCCATTCTTTCTAGGGTGAGGTGAAATCTCAGTACTGTTTTAATTTGCAATTTTTGAATGATCAATAATAATGAACATTTTTTCATATATTTATTTGTCCTTTCTATTTCTTCATTTGAGAAGTGTCTATTCATGTCAGATGCCCATTTTTTGGATCTTTGAATTTGAGGCATCTTATATTTCTGAGTTTTTTTGTAGTCTAGATACTAGTCCTTTGTCTGAGGAAGAGCTGGCAAAAATATTTTCCCCACACTGTGGGTTGTCTCTTCACTCTGTTGGTGGTTTCTGTTGTGGTGCAAAAGGTTTTTATTTTTTTTTGTCATTTTGAGTCATGGCCTCGCTATGCAGTTCAGGCTGGCCTTGAGCTCACTTTGTAGCCCAGCCTGGTCTTGAACTCAATGATCGCCTGCCTCAGCCTCCTGAGTGCTGGGATTACAGGTGTACACCACCACACCAGGCCAAAAGCTTTTTAATAAGATGAGATCTCAGTTTTTGATTCTTTGTGAAAGTTCCTTTGTAATTGGGGTTTTAGTCATGTCTTTGCCTCTACCAGTGTCTTCAAGAATTCTACCTATTCTCTCTTCCAACAGACTGAGTGTTCTGTTTCAGTATTAAATCTTTCAATATTTAAATCTTTTATTTCAATTTTAGTGTAGTGCATGGTAAAAGATACAGGTCTAAATTTAATCTTCAGCATGTTTTTCCAGCACTACTTAGTAAGGAAGCTATCATTTTTCCAATGAATGTGTTTGGCACCTTTGTTAAAGGTGGCTAAGTACGTCTGGAGTTGTTTCTGCGCTTTGTACTCTGTTCCATTGATTCTAGGGTCTTTCTCTCTGTCTCTGTCTCTCTTTTCTTTTTTTGGGCAGGTACCATGCATGCTGTTTTTATCACAGTAGCTTTGTAGTATAATTTCAAGACAGGGATTGTGATGCCCCTGACTTCCTGTTGTTGCCTAGAATTGCCTTTGCTATTCTGGGTCTTTTCTGGTTCCAAATGAATTTTAGGATTGTTTTCTCTAATTCTGTGAGATAGGCAGTTGGAATTTTGATTGAAATTGCATTAAATCTGTGTAACAATTTTGGAAGTAAGGCCATTTTCCCTATGTTGATTCTTCCTACCCAAGAGCAAGGGATATCTTAACCATTTTCTTATGTCCTCTTCAGTCTCCTTTTTCAAATTACTGTACTTTTTAGTGTAGAGATCTTTTATGTTGTTGTTAGATTTATTTCTAGGTATTTTATTTTTTGGGATGGTATTGTTTCCCTAATTTCTCTCTCAGTGAGTTTGTTATTTGTGTATAGGAATACTATTGATTGTTGAGTGCTGACTTTGTATCCAGCTATACCATTGAATTCAGTCATTAAATCTAGAAATCTTTTGGTAGATTCTTTGTAGAATATTATCCATGAATAATGATAATTTAATATCTTTTGTCCCTATGCTTATTCCTTTTATTTCTTTCTCTTATTTAATTGCTCTGGGTAAAATTTCCAGAACTATATTGAGTAAGAGTGGTGACAGTGGACATCTTTGTCTTGTTCCTGATTTTGGGAGTAAAAACTCATCTTTTGACCATTTAGTATGATGTTGGCTGTTGGTTTGTCATAGATGGCTTTTACCAGATTGAGATAAAGACCATCTATTGCAATTTTCTGTAGGGCTTTTATCATGAATGGGTGTTGGACTTTGTCGAAAGCTTTTTCTACATTTATCAAGATGGTCATATGGTTTTTGTCCTTGGCTCTGTTAATATGGTGCATTACATTTATCGATTTGCTTATGTTGAACCATCCCTGTATCCTTGGGATGAATCCTACTTGGTCATGGTGCATAATCTTGATTTGTTGCATTCCATTTGCGAGTATCTGGTTGAATATTTTTGCCCATTAAGGAGATTGGCCTGTAGTTTTCTTTCTTGGTTGGATCCTGTCTGGTTTGGTATCAGGGTAACACTTGCTTCCAGGAATGACTTTGGGAGTGTTGCTTCCCTTTCAATTTCATTAAAGAGCTTGAGAAGTAGCAGAAGTAGGTCTTCTCTAAATTTTTTATGGATCTGTTAGGATCTGGGCTTTTCTTTGTTGGTAGGTTTTTAATTACATCTTTAATTCTATTGATTGATACTGGGTTATTTAGGATTTTTATATGTTCTTGATTCAACTTTGGTAACTCACATGTATCTAGGTTTATGTCCATTTCCTCTGCATTTTCCATCTTACTAGAATACAAGTTCTCAAAGTAGGTAGAGATAATTTGGATATCTGCAGAAATCTGTTGTGATTTCACTCTTTTCATTCTTGTGTGGATTTGAGTTTCTCTCTCTGTCTCTCTCTCTTGGTTAGCTAAGGGTTTGCTGGTTTTATTTCATCTTTCAAAGAGCCAGCTCTTCAATTCATTGAGTCTTTGTACTGTTTTCTTAGTCTCCATTGCATTAATTTCTGCTCTGATTTTTAGTTTCCTGCCTCATATGAGCTTTGGGCTTGACCTCCTCTTCTTTCTTTAGAAACCTGAGGTTCAACATTAAGTTGTTTATTTGAGCTTACTCCGTTTCCCTGATAGGAGGGTTCACTGCTATAAATTTCCCTCATAGCACTGCTGTATTGGCCTTATCATTTAATTGTAAAAACTGTTTAATTCTTTAATTTTTTTATCAGTACTAGGGATCAAACTCACGACCACGTGCTTGAAAGGCAGGCGCTTATGCCGCTGAGCTAAATCCCCAGCCCTAATTCTTTAATTTTATCTGTGTCCCACTGGATGTTCAGGAGGGTGTTATTTTTCATGTATTTATGAAATTTTTGTGGGATTTTTTTGCCATTAATTTCCACTTTCATTGCACTATGGTCTGATAATGTGCATGGAATAATTTCAATTCCTTTGCATTTACTTTTTTTTTTGGTACCAGGGATCAAACTCACGACCTTGCGATTGCAAGGTAGGCGCTTATGCTGCTGAGCTAACTCCCCAGCCCTTTGCATTTACTTAAGCATGTTCAGTGAGTTAGTATGTTAGTATATTTTGGAGAATGTTCTGTGTGCAGCTGAGAAGAATGTGTAGTCTGTTGTGGGGTGAACACTCCATAGACATCTTCTGAGTCCATTAGTTCAAACCTTTGGTTCAGTTCTAATATTTCAGTCTTAATTTTTTTGTCTAGTTGATCTGTTTGTGACAGTGGGGTATTGAGATCCCCCAATACAATTTGTATTAGCGCTTTCTTGATTCTTCATGTCTGTTAGTATTTGTTTTATATAGTTGGGTGTGTATGTTTATGACTATTCTCTCTTCCTGTTGGATTATTCCCTTTGTAAGGACGTAGTGACCTTTGTCTCTCTTAATCAGTCTTGGATTGAAAATCTTGTCTGCACATAGAATAGCTGCCCTGCTTCTTCTGGGTTTCTGTTGCATGGGACATTATTTTTCATCTTTGACTTTGACTTTGAGTTTTATATATTTCTTTTTCAATTAAATATTTCTTGTGTGCAGCATAATGTTGGATCTTATTTCTTGATCCACTCTGCCAGTTTCTTTGTTTTGATAGGTGAGTTGAGACCATTAGCACAGTGGCTATAACATATATACTGACTTACCCTTGTCACACTATTTCCCTGTTGCCCCACCAGCTCCCCAGCCCCCCAGCCCCGTTGAATTGCTTTCTTTGGTGACCTCATTCTGTTGGTGTTCATGAAGTTGTTATCTCTTTCTGGAATGTCCTTTAGAGCATTCTTTTGGAGTGACAGCTTGGTGTTACTGAATTTCCTCAGGTTGAACCCAGGACTTCTGCACCGAGCTACATTCCCACCCTTTTTGTTCTTTATTTTGATGCAGAGTCTCATTAAGTTTCCCAGGCTGGGCTTTAACTTAGTGATCCTCCTGCCTCAATCCTCAGCTTGAGCTCACTTTGTAGCCCAGGCTGGCCTCAAACGCACAGCGACCTTGCCTCAGTCTCCCACAGTCCTGAGATTACAGACATGTGCCATCCTGGGTTTTTTAGATGAAAATCTATTACCTTTCTTAAGTGACACTTTCCCTCGTTTGCCTATTTTAAGATCTTTTTTATTTACAGGAGAAGGGCAACTAGTGTAATGAACTCTTGTGTACACTGAGTCCAATCAGCAACTCAACAGTTAAAAACTGTGACCAACCTGTGTTCTCTCCGTCCCGTCCATCCATCTTTCCACTCCTTTGAAGCAAACTCCAGACCTGTGTTTTCTTTGTGAAAATTTCAGTGCCTGTATCTGTAACACAAAAACTTTTTTTTTTTTTTTTTGTCTTTTTGAGACAGGGTTTCACTATACAGTTCAGGTTGGCTTTGAACTCACTTTATAGCCCATGCTGGCCTCAAACTCACAGCAATCTTCCCGCCTCAGCCTCCCATGTGCTGGGATTACAGGCATGTGCCACCACACCTGGCAAGACAAGAGGTTTTAAGAGTGAGTACCTCTAAAGACAATATTTGTGTCTCTAGAGGTACGTATGTTGGAAATCAATGCCCAGTGTGCTGGCATCAGAAGGTTGACATTTGGGAAGTGATTTAGGGGATGGGGTGGAGCCCTCAGCATGGAATTAGTGTCCTCCAGGGCTAAGCAGAGCATTTCTCTTCTGTCAGATGAAGGCACAGCAAAAAGACTCTGTCAGTGAGCCAGGAATGGCCCCCACCAAACACCAACATACTGCCACCTGGGTGCTAGTCTTCCTGGCCCCCAGAACTGTGAGGAGTCTGTTTTTACTGCTTGTGAGCCATGTGGCCTATAGTATCTTACAGCCTGAACAAACCATAGACAGTATCATCACCCGTCCGAGTTCCTTAATATTGACAAATCTCCAGCTACTATCTGCCTTGCAGTTGTCTTATGTATAAATATGGACTTGTGTTTTGTTTTCCCAACAGCCCAGGTGAGTCACTGACATTGCAACTGATTGCTCTGCCAGTCACCTTTACTTTGTAGGTCACCACTGTGGGGACCCCACGTTCTTGGTTTTCCTCAAAATGCATCTGTCAAAGAAACTTGACTTTCACTTCGGGTTTGCCAGTGTGTACGTTTGGCTTATTTGAGTGTCCTTCCCACCTTTTGTCTTTTTGAGACAGGGTCTTACTGTGCAGTTCAGGCTGGTCTTGGGCTCATTTTGTAGCCCAGGCTGGTCTCAAATTTGCAAATGATTCTCCTTTCATTCCTGTTTTATTATAGTCCTCCATTTTCTCAATGTCCTAGAAATTGGTTGTTGCTTTTATTTTTCCCATTTCCTGTTTATTTGCACGTGCTGTACAAAAGCAGAAAAACAATCCTCGCGGACATCATTTGGGGCTCCAGCTGCACACACAAAGGCAGCAAGGAAGGCCGTGGGGCAGGGCGGGCTCAGTGGGGCCTGGGGTCCGGCTCTGGGCTGTGCGCGCTCCCTGCCAGCAGCACGAGGGCGAGCAAGCAGAGCAGCCGGGCTCGCTCCTCCCGGCTCACGTCCTGTGCCAGGGCCTCAGTTCCCTCCTCCCTCACCTCCAGTGAAGCACAGAAGGAAAGGAAATGCCGGGGGCTGTGTGAGGCTGTATATAGTCCAGCCGCGGGAGCGCCGGGCCCCGCTGTCCTGGTGTGCAGGCGCGTGTGTATCCTCCTCTCGCCGTGTGAATACACTGAAGCGCACAGGTCTCCTTCTGCTGGTTCAGCCCTGAGCTCTGCTGTGAGCTCTGCTGTGACTCTCACCAGGGGGCACCTGGCAGCACCGCGACCATAGAGGAGCTCATCCAGAACGCACCCGTGGGCAACAGAAGGGGCCACGGCCAAGTCAGGGGTCTCAGGGCCCAGATCAAGCTGTTCCCGCTCTCCGGAGGGAGAGCCCCTTGCCTGCCATGTGATAAAGGGGCTGAGAACAAGACCCCAGCTGTGGCCTGGGCCCCTACCTTACCCGACAAGCTGGCTGGCTGTCTCACGTTCTCTCCATTTCGCAGTAAAATGAGTTTGCTTCCCCATTTCTCTTCCCTTTCCAATAAAGTGATTTTGTTTCTCTTTCTGATCTTACATCTCTAATTCTTTTATTGATGGAAGGTTGGTGTTTTTTTTTTTTTTGGTACCTGGAATCAAACTCAGGACCTTGCACTTGCCTGGCAGGCACTTATGCCGCTGAGCTATATCCCCAACCCTTATGTTTTGTTTTTGTTTTTTGAGACAGGGTCTTGCTCCATGGTTCGGACTGGCCTTGAATTCACAGCAATCCTTCTGCCTTAATCTCCCAAGTGCTGGGATCACAGGCATGAGCTACTGCCTCGGATGGTGCTTTTATAAACCTTAAAATCTCCCCTCACGAGATGTGATAGGACCTTTCTGTACTTTTTTTTTTTTTTAACAATTTCCTGTGATTTTTTTTTTTTCTTTTTGATGGTAGCAATGTTTATTTGAAAAAAATGAAGAGGGAGAAACCGGCTCTGCAGAGCAGTCTTGGGCTAATAGGAGAAAAAATGAAGAGGGAGAAACCGGCTCTGCAGAGCAATTTTGGGCTAATAGGAGAAAAAATGAAGAGGGAGAAACCGGCTCTGCAGAGCAGTCTTGGGCTAATAGGAGAAAAAGCGAGTACACGCTGGAGGACGCAGGGCCAGCTACTGTGAAGAGGGTCCTGATGGCCAGTCTCATTTGTTTTTAAATTAAAAAGAAATCCCAAGGCTTGGGCCTAGTGCCACCCATCTATAATCCTAGCACTCAGCATAAGGCAGCAGGACTGCCATAAATTTGAGGCCAGTCTGGACAGCACAAGGGCATTTGAGCGTAAGGGCAGCATGACTACGTGAGACCCTGTCTCAAAACCTTTTCCCGTTCATCTGTGACTTGATGGACTACAGGCAGGCGTGATGGCGCGCACCTATACTCGCAGCACTCCTGGTGGCAGAGGTAAGAGGACTGCAAGCTGGGGCCCAGCCCAGCCTGTAGTTAAGCAAAATGCTGTCTCAAAATGGTCCCTTTGGGTCTGATTGGGTTGCAATCAGTTGGTCTGGGCTGGAACTGGTCAGAATGGGTCCACTCTGGTTGGAACTGGTCTAGACCGATTTGGACCAGTTGGAACCATTTGGAACTGGTGTGGGTAGACTGGAACCAGAACTGGTCCAGTCTGGTCAGACATGGTCAGGTCTAGACAGACCTGGGTGGAATCAGTCAGGGTTGTTTGGAACTAGTCCAGTCAGGAGCTGATGAGAACCAGTTGAAACAGATTGGAACCCATCTGGGCTCACTGGAACTGGTCAGGACCAGCCAGAACCAGTCTGGGTTAGTTAGAACCAGTCAGAACCAGTAGACTTGGCCCAGTCCTGGTGGGGCCTATTCATTTTATGACAAAGTCTTTTTATGTAGTTCAGGCTGGCCTTGAACTCTCGGAAATTCTGCTTCAGCCTCTCATTGCTGAGACTGCAGGTGTGTATCACCACACCCTACTCAAATTTTATTTTATTATTTTTTTTAGGGGTTAGGGGCTTGAGACAGGGTCTCTCTGTGGAGTTCAGGCTGGCTGAGTGCTGGGATTACAGTTGTGTAGTTGTGTGTCACCATGCCCAACTCAAGTAAATTTCAAAGCGAGGGCTGGTGACACAGTTCAGGGTGAAGGCCCTGGGATCTTTTCAATCCCTAATACCACTGAAGAAAAAAAAATCAGGACCAAAGAATTTTTACTTAACATCATCCTTTGTTCTCAGGCTGACTCCTGGTTCTCAAGGGCACCAGGGAAGCCACCACCAATGCAGACTTTGTCACTGTGAAGACCCCTGCTGAGAGGAGCCCTGCCCTGAGCCAGCAGATCTGTTGCTGACCCCAGGGAGCCGGCTGCTGGGCAGGCGGGAGTTGGACCCACAGAACAAGCTCTTCGTTGCCCCCTGCTGTCTGGGGAAGGAATCGTCAGGGCAGAGCTGGCCGGGGGAAGGCAGGATGGGTGCAAAGCGGCCCTCGGGTGGTTACTCTCCACACCCTGGCTCTGGCCGCTCCAGCCTCCTTCCTCAGCTGCCACCCTCGGCTGTGTTCCTCAGGGTGGTGTCTAACACACGGTTTTATATGTCCTTGCAACCTATTCTTCTGAAGCTTGCTTTCCCTCTTAATATTCTGAGATTTTGTTGTTTTCTTCATATTGAGGAGTGAACCCAGGGCTTTCACACTGAGCTACATCCCCAGCCTTATTTTTAAAAATTTTTTAAAATTTTATTTAAAAAATTTTAAATTTACTTTGATACAGGATCTTGCTGTTCAGTTCAGGCTGGCATTGAACTCCTGTATAGCCCAAGCTGGCCTCAAATTTGAGGCAATCCTGCATCAGCCTCCTGAGTGCTGGGATTACAAGCTTGTGTGGTATGTGTATTTTTACGATCACGTAGTTCATTTTGAGGTCCCCCACCCTCTTTGGTTTTGAGACAGGGGCTCTCTGTGTATTCCAGGCAGGTCTCAAACTCATGGCAACCCTTCTGCCTCAGCCTCTTGGGTCTGGAACTATCTAGGTGTGCACCACCATGCCTGGCTCTGAGCGCCCCTTAGGACAAATGAAGTTTATGGGCTCAAAACTGCACAACCTCTCTCAGACCCTTTCCCCAACTCTGTGGCCTCAAGGGAAATAATTTTTCCCCTTTTTGGACAGGTCTTGCTTTGTAGTTCAGGTTAGCCTTGAACTTGCAGCAATTCTCCTGCCTCAACCTCCTGAGTGCTGGGATACTTCTCTAGATTGCTCCCCTCCCCTTTACTCTGAGGGTCCCTAGGAGTTCAAGCTGAGCATGAGCTGCAGGCACCCCTAGGCTGCTCAGGGCCCCCTCCTCCCCTCCCCCCTCTGCAGCAGCCCCATGAGGACCAGGCTGACATTAGCTCAGGAGACTCCACTGCCCAGACTAAAGATCCCCTCACTTCGGTGTCTCCCTGACACTGATGCTGAGTGTCACTATGTTGTCACAGCTTCCATCTCAGTAGAGAAACACTTGTCTGCATCCGGGTCTCCAGCCCACCGCACCCCAGTGCTGGTTCCCTTTCGGGAGAAAGTGGGAGCCCTGGTTGCAGGCAGGGCTGGGACAGGAGCACGTCCTGACCACCACCGTAGGCAGCCTTGGACACCTGTTGGTAGGGCATGGGGGACAAATGCTCCATGCATGCTCCTCCCAGCAGGATGGGGTGGCTGGGCTCCTGCAGGCAGGGCTCACCTGCCCCTCCTCCAGGTGGCCCTGCATCTCTGAAGCCACCCTGTCCACTGGCCCTCCCTCGCCAGAGATGCACAGAAGCCAGCTTGGATTTGCAGCATTTTTATTCCTAAATAAATTATCCAGTGACATGACTTCCACCCATTTTGAATGCCTAATGCCCAGCAACATAAGCAGGGGCTCCCAAAGGTCCTAAAGACAAAACCCCGCAGGAAGTAGAGAATATAAGCTGGAGAGCCCTGGGAGGCTGCAACTGGGGACACCTAGGGTCCCTCCCTGTGCGACCTGCAAGGCCCACTGCATTTTCCCACCCAGTCCTGGGCTGGCCTTGGCCCTGCTCCTCCTACGGAGAACCAAGGGCAAGGAGGCACGGGCAAGGAAGGGCTCTGGCTCCTCTTGGGGTGCGGGGCTGTGGGGGTGCAGGCCTCCCTGCTCTCCAGCTCAGAGCAGCTCACAGCATTTGACTGACAAACAGCAGGAGTGGGGCGTTGGCTCCTTACTCTCAAGAGCCTGTGCTTCAGCCTGAATTTTCATTTTTTTCTTTTGAGATAGGGTGTCTTGCTATGCTGTTCAGGCTGCCCTTGAACTCACTATGTAGTCCAACCTGGCCTGGAACTCAAGGGCGATCCTCCTGCCTCTGCCTCCTGAAGTGATGGGATTACAGGTGTGCACTACCCCACCCGCTGGAGTTTGCACCTAATACACTGCCTGGGGCTCTGTGGCCTAGGGCCCTAGTGGAACTTAATGTCCTGGCATCGTGCCAGGTACAGCAGGTGCCTGGGTTTCCAGGTTCCAACCTGACCAACCCACAGGGCAGGCGGCCTGCGTTCTGGAGTCGCACTAAAGGGAGACCGAAGCCCTGGCTTTGATTCTCAGCCAGACCTGAAAAAAATCCATCTCCAGGTCTTTTGGCTTGCTACAAAGGAGGCGAGGTCGGTCACCCTGACCTGGTTGCAGGGTGTCCACTTGGCCAGCAGGGGGCAGACGGGGTTCACGGGAGAACCAGGCTGCCTAGGTCCCTAGAGGAAAGCCCAGCGCCTGGCTCTGCTGTAGTGTTGCTTTCAGTTCTCAGCCAGAAGGTGGGAGGCTATATGGTGTGGCTGGGGCATCAGACCTGCTCACTCCGGACTGTCTGAACTGAGACCCTGAGTCTTCGAGGCTTAAACCAGGAACTTTTTTTTTTTTTTAAAGTATTGAGGATTGAACAGCGTCTTTGCACTAAGCTATATTCCTAGCCTTTTTTTTTTTTTCCCCACCAAGGTCTTGCTAAGTTCAAGGTGACCAGGCTGGTTTTGAACTTGTAATCCTCCTGGTTAAGCCTTCCAGAGAGCTGGCATTACAGAAGTGGCACCATGATGCCCAGATTAAATTTAACACTTAAAAGAAAAAAATTAAAAAATGCAAGCTGTTGAGCTTGCAAAGCAACCTGTAGCTCCTGAGACCAGGTCCCAAGTTTCAAGAGAGAAAGTATTCTGAGTTGGATCACAGCACAGCAGGCTCTCAGTGCAGCACGCTGCTGCACCCCAGCTATGGGCAAAAGTCCCCTCCTCCTGACTTTCTTTTTGCACGGAAAGAAAATGGTGGAAGCCAAAATTATGCAAGGCAAGGCTGGCTTAAGCTACGGGATTAAGGTGACAGCAAGGAGGCCGCATTTCAGCTCGCTCCAGCCTGTGCTCCTGATAACTTCCCGCTACGTGAGGGGCCAGGGTGGGCACGCCCCGCGGGTCAGAGGTCATGCTTCCCACAACCCTGCCACCAACCCTGGGCTTCGCAGGTGCTACCCAGAGCCCTATGAGGAAGCTGTCAACAGCCCAGGTATGACGAGATTCAGTTATGGAAAGGGCAGGCAGCTAGAGGCCCTACACCAAAACTGGCTCCGGGCTGCTTGAGGGCAAGCCAGGGTGCGCGCGTGGCTACAAGTGCGCCTGCGCACAGGAAAGCAGCGCATCACTCACTCAAGGCTCCTGGCGGGAGCAGCCAGCATGGCTGTTCTACCCTTTTCTCTGGGCTCACAGGGGAACTGGGACCCAAGATGGTAGGGAACTGGGAGAACGGAAGAGGAGCGAAGTGCAAAGAGCAGGAAAGGTGGTACCTGGAAAAGGGTGGAGCTGGGAGACGAGGGGGAGGGGACGGGTGGGGAGCAGCCACCAGGCTCTGGCCTGTGACAGTGCACACTGGAGCTGCCCAGGCAGCACCGGCCGCTGGCACACACCCCGTATTTGTCACTTTCCATACCCAAAGGAGACTCAAAGCCTGCTGTCCCACCTGCAGGGGTACAGCTTCCTCAGAGCCGGGCCCCTGAGGCGCGATGCCCACCAGGGTAAGCATCCCAGGAAGCCAGGGCCGCAGCTGCCCGCAAGAGCCGGGCTGGGCCACCCCTGAGAGGTAAAGGAAACCGGTCAGTTTCTGCCCCAAGGTCGGGGAGTGGGAGTCATGAGGCTCAGAACTGCTGTGGCCACCAGAGAGGCACCTGGTGACTCAAGCAGATGGCAGCTGTTCCTCAGGTCTTAGAGACAACGTGGCAGGGAACCTCACACCTCAGTCTTGACACAGCACCCTCGATGGCTCCCCGAGGACTCCCGGATAGCCTCCTCCTCCAGCAGGCGCCCCCAGGAGCAGGAAGCAGCAGCAGTGCAGGGGTTGGCAGGAAGGAGGGGCAACGCGCATTCCCACAGCCCGCGGGCACTGCATTGGCATCGGGGCACCCGCAGCCCCGGCACCTGCTCCTCGGTCAGAACAGCTCCTGCTCATCGTCCTCGGAGCCTGACGGGCCCTGGCGCACCTCCTCGTACCACTTGTTGGTCAGGCTCTTCATCTGGATGCGCCCACGGTGCAGGTCCTGGGTGAGAGACAGTGAGCTGTCAGTGTGGGCGGCAGGCTCAGGCCAAGGGAAAGATGCTTGTCTGTGCGTGTGCATGCGTGTGTCTGCATGTCCACGCATCCCCACATCGGGGAACAGCACAGGCGATGTTAGTGTCGCCCGGCCAACTGCAGCAGGGTCTTTCTGTGTGTGGTGGAGAAGCGGGGCAGTGCTGGCACATCTGACAGTCTGATGGTCAGCAACTGCCTGAGACAGCCCGGGAAACCAACTGTTAGCCAGTCTATTACCACACGAGTACTAAGCATGGCAAGGAAACAGAGGCGCGGAGTCCCACAAACCACCCGGCACCCTGAGCCCCATACAGCCTCTGGTTCCCACCCTGCTCCCACCCTTGGCCACTGCATGTCCCAAGCAAGGGAAGGGATGCATGGCACGGCCCAGGCCCCACCTCCTGCGTGAGTCTCCGTGTGAAGAAGGGGTTCAGGTACTTGGCGTCCAGCCACATGAAGCCCTTAAGGTCCTGCCGCCGGATGTAGTGGGCTTCGTACTCCTCCTCGGTGAGCTCCGACAAGTGCTCTGACTCAATGGTGTTGCCCTGGGTGACAAGGCAGCCAGTGGCTGTCACCTGGACGCCCTGTCATGGCCACCAGTGTCCCCAACCCTAAGTGTGCTTTGTGACCAGTGCTAGGTGACGTGGGCACGGTTCCCAGGGAATCAGGAAGGTCTCTGAGAATGAACAATGCCCAGGGAGAGGCCAGGGCTCCACATGGCCAGGCTTTTTCGAACTGAGTTGGCGCAGGGGATAGAGACAAGTGGGGACGCTGAGTTTTCAGGTCATGGCAGGTCTCCTGCTACACTTGGCCCCCAAAATGTGCTTCCTGCTGCTTCTCAGTGCTGCCCCGAGATGTCACGGCGGTAGGATGTTCTTTTCCCAGGAGCAGCACCCAGCAGCTAGGGAGAGATGCAAATTCTTTCAGGCCCCACCCAGAATTGTAAGACCTTCATGGTGAGGTCCAGTGGCCTATGTGTGACAAGCCTGGTACTCATGCTGATACCTATGAAAACATTTGGGAGCCTATTCAAGAGGTTTTGGTTGTTTTGTTTTGTTTGAGACAGCGTCTTGTTGTACAGTTTTGCTGGCCTTAAATTCACTATGTAGACCAGGTGGCAATCCTCCTGCCTCAGCCTCCCAGTACTGGGATTACAGGCGTGTGCCACGAAGTCTGGCCCAAGAAATTTTGATGAAAACGCACAAAAAAACTGGGCTTGGTGATGCACACTTGTAATCTCAGCACTCTGAAGGCTGAGGCAGGAGGATCACTTCACATTTGAGGCCAGTCTGGGCTATGTAGTGAGTTCAAGGCTAGCCTGGACTACACAGCGAGACCCTGTCTCAAAAAAACCAAGCCAAAACCAAAACCAAACCAAAACAAAACAAAAGAAAAAGCCAAACCACACAGGAAGCCAGGGGTGATGGCACACGCCTGTAATTCCAACCCTGGGGAGTCTGAGGGGGAGGACTACTGCAAGTTTGAGGCCAGCCTGGACTACTCTAAGCTCAAAGGCAGCCAACTACATAGCAACTGCTTGTCTTAAACACACACACACACACACACACACACACACACACACACCCAGGGTGGGGGAGGGGCCTCTGCACGGAGCACAGGCCTGCTGAGCCCAGGGCAGCTGAGGTGCTGCCAGCAGCACTGGCTGAGTGGCTGGGGTAAGGCCTTGGTACCCCAGCTAACCCCATATTAGAATGGTCACATGAAGACTGCTGGGCCTTTGCTGACTGGCGATCTAGAGTTTCGGAAGGAGGGCGGGGTAGGATGCAGGAAGGTGGGATGTGAGGCAGCCTCGGAGGTCTGGGCAGGAGGTGGCTGCAGCAGGCAGCAGTGGCAGGGATGGAGGAGCCCTCTGTCCTGGGGGAGGCCACCTCTTGTGCCCCCACAGTCACTGCAAGCCACCCTCCCCTCCTGGGGCCTGCAGCAGGAGTGCAGCACACGCTGGGTGACGGCGTGATGCTGAGACCTCTTGGTGTGGAGTGTGGCACACTGCCTGCCGCCTGCCGGACGGCTGGGTGCCTGGCAGGGGAGGGAGGAGGCAGCAAGGAGCCTCACGAGGTACCCCAGGCTGCGTGAGGAACCCAGGGCACCTGCCGTGACCTCTGTGGCTTCAGCAGCTTGGGGGTGAGCCTGCCCCTCCACCCCGAACAGCCCGATTCGGCACGCAGGTTCCTCAGTCCCTCCTCAGCCCCAGAGACGGAGCCTTGGGTGAGCAGCGGCATGACACCCTCCGGGCCCAGCCCGCCCACCCCCAGCAGCGCCTGGTGAGCAGGCCCAGCCATCCCGCCCGGCCCGAGTGCGCTGACCATCTTCTCTGTCTTGCTGAGATTGACGTCCTTCTTGCTCCTGCGCCGGGCCGTGGCACCCTCGATGTCCAGGAGGCGGATGAGGGGCATGGCGCTGCCGCCCAGCAGCAGGACGGTGAAGAGCACGATGACAATGGTGGTGGTGCCGACAAGCTGCCGCTTCTCCACGGGCTCCAGGTCCAGGTGCAGGCTCAGGGCGTAAGGGATGGCACCCCGCAGGCCTGAGGGGACAGCACAGGGTCGGGGTCAGCGGGAGAGGAGGTGCCCAGCACCATGGACACGGGGACACCGGGACAGACCCATGGAAAGGCTAGGAAGGTGCAGAGGGCGGGCTGCAGCGTAGGGACAGCAGAAGTGGCCTGAATTCATGGCCCAGGCTGGCTGAGCATCAGGTGAGGTGACCTGGACCAGCCACAGCACACCAGGTGCTTGTTCAGGGAGCCACTGAGCCTGTGCACAGCTCAGGTGACTGCTGCTGTGGGCCAAACTTGTCCTGTGTGTGGCCCGGTCCTGTGCTAAGTGCACTGTGCACTCAGTGTCACCGACTGTCATGGGAAACCCTGAGCAGTGTGCTGTGGATCCCAGAGGAAGGCCTGGTCAGTGGGACCGAGATGGCTGGCGCCCACAGCCAGGGAAGAGGCAAGTCCATCCAGCAAAGTGTGGACCACAGGTCCAGCAGCAGGAGGCCACTGCCGGTGAGGTCAGTGTGGGAAGAGCCAGGCCCTGGAGAGACCTCCACCAAGGGAAAGCTGAGGGTCACGTGGCAGGTGTGCTGGGAGACGGGCCAGGAAGGGTGACTGGTGCCCAGCAGGTCTGGCGGCAGGAGGCCAGTTCCAGTGCAGCAGATGAGAGGTGACGATGCAGTGAATGGGTGACTCATGGTTGACCTGGCCAAGAGGTGACCAAAGGGACCAAGGGGACCAGCAGCAGCCACTAGAGGGGTAGGGGCAGGACCGTGGCAAGGGTTGCTGGTTTTCTGCTGGGAAAGAGGGAGGCATGATGATCTGAGGGGCGGGAGCTGGGAACCCAGGAAAGATGATGGGACCCCTGGAGGCAGGAGCCGCCCCAGCGCCCCTCATCAGGCTCCCCCGCCCTGGGCTCTCACCATCCTGCCCCTCGCTCTGACACCTGGCTTGGATGCCTGGCGATCCTCATGACCTTGCATTAACATTTTTCTCCCAGTACATTTTTCTCATTAGCATATACACTATGAATATACACATATCAAACACATTTTTGAAAAAAGGCTTTTTGAAAGGAGAACTCTGAGATAAATTTACAGATACACTTTGGAAAAAGAACACTATAAAGCATATTTCTATATTCCAATCCATATGGAAATATTCCTATTATAATAAACAAGACAGCATAAGAACTCTATATAGTCCTCAAAAGTAAATTTAAAGATGCCTAAGGATCCAGTTCTTTAGGACCCAAAGATTTATGAAATCATTTCCAAATTTGCAAAAGTACAGAAATATGCTTGAACAGGCACTGAAACATTTAAATCCAGCCATCAGACTTCTGTGACTGAAGGGAAAAACATTCGCCACCAGCGCAGCGGCTTGGGGAGTGCGGCGGGGCAAAGCGCTGGCGCAGCGCTGGAGCGGCCCTGGCTAAACAGCAGCGAGTACAACAGAGAAGTTTTAAGACTCTGAGTCAATTATCACTTCAGCCTGGAAGACAGACACGGAAGTGAGGGCTGCGCCCACACAGCGCGCCCGCCTGCGCCTGTGCCTGCGTGGAGTCCAGAAAAGGGTGTGTGGGGCTGAGCCCCGCTCTGCCCAGCGCTGCCCCAGGACCCCGAGCTTCCGGCCCACTGCGCAGGCAGGGGCAGCCTAGGTCGCACCCGTCCAGCGGGAGCTTTACTGTTTGGGCTCGGGAGGCGAAGGGGCTCCCGAGGGCTCCTCTGCACCCTGCCTCCCCCCGCCCCCGGCCCCACTCACCGCTGAACCACATGATGAACATCATCTTCGGCGTGATCTTATGGTCCCGGAAGAAATTCAGGAGGTAGGAAAGAGGGAAAATGTTGACCGCTCGGCCAAACAGCACGAGCACCTGTGAGCAGAGAGCAACAGGCTGTGAGCGGAAGCCATCACGTCCGGCTCCCAAGCAGAAGCTGTGGGAGCTGATGCAAACCAGCTCCACTGCCACACACAGGGCACAAGAAACTGGCAGGCGAGATCCGGCCCGTGTGTTGGTGGAGACGCCGGGTTCTCTGTGTCCCCATAAAGCTTTGTGTGTTGCTTGGGAAGAAAAGACCAGTGCAGTAATGATACAGAACACCACAGGATGCCAGAGGCTGGCTGGAAACTGCCAGGCAGCGTGTCAGGGCCTCAGGGATAGCTGGATACTGGGGGCTGAACCCAAATCCTGTCCTGAAGCACTTTGCCGGTCCTTTTTTATTTTGGGACAGGGTCTTACTCACTCCCTAAGTTGCCCAGGCTGAGCCTGAACTTGTGAACTTCCTGCCCCAGCCTCCCCAAATCCTGGGGTTACAGACACATGCCAGCACACCTGAGTGACAGACAAGGTGTTCCTGCTTCTGTGGGGGCTGCCCCAGGGTGGGACGGAAATGATCTCTGGGTAAAGGAACACATAAGAGAAGCGGTCACGCCTCACCTACCCCACTGCTGCCCTGGTTTCTGGGTGCTGCCATCTCCAAGGGTTCTAACAAAACAGCTCTCTAGACGGGCCTAGGTGGTGCATTTGCTCAGCACACGCGAGGTGCCTTTTCCTAACCCCAGCACGGCAGAAGAAACCAAAACAAAATATAGCTTTATATACAGTTTAAACCCTACTCAAGTGGCGGCTTGGAACTATTTATTAATTTATTTTCATTTTCATCCCGGCTCCCCCATAGCTAACTGGAAAGGACAGCAGATGCTTGCAGATTCCTTAGGCTTTGCGTTCTTTCTTCAAGTGAGAACCGAGGGCGCCTTCAGAGGTCAGGTTAACAACAGCTGCTCACAATCATCCAACTCTTGTACGCTGGAACCGTACAAAACATCTTTGTGCTCTCTGTGTGGCTGCATTTAACTCTGCAGCACTTTTATGACGCAGGTGTTATCATCTCTGCTTTGTAGACAAAGAAACCAAGGCGCAGAGAGGTTAAGTAACTAGTCCAAGATGACCAGACAGGAGGAGGTGGATGCAAAACTGGCTCAGACCCCACTGTGCCCTGGGCCGCAGAGCAGAGTGAGGGTGGGACCGTAAACACCCGCGCCTGGGCGCCTCCTTGCCCAGGAGCTAGCTGCTCTCTGGTGCGCAGGGAAACTGACTTACTGCCCCAGGGTCACCCATGGTCCCTGCCGTGTTTCGCCCCGACACATAGTCTTCATTCCTACACTTCAGTTTAGGCTCCCATCAAATGTGGCCTCTTTCATACAGTGACCACGCTGGGGACCATCATGTGCTCTGCAAAGGCATCTGCTGCCACTCCACTGTCCTGAAACCCGTGTGTGTGGACAAATGGCTGTGACAGACAGCAGCAAACTGCTGCTGCTGAGGGGAGGTGGAAGCATGTGGTGGCAAAGTGGCCATCTCGGGGGCTCCATAGCTTCTGTAGCTCAGTTTCCCCATGTGCCACACAGGCTGGCCTCACCAGTCTGCACATGGTGTACCTGTCTGGCACCTGGCAGGGCGACAGTGCTTAGAAAACAAGTCTGCTTCCTGATAGCTGTGTTCTGACAAGTGGCAAGAGGAGCAAACCGTCGGTGAGTTTCGCTACACCCCAGCAAGGTGTACCTTCCCACCACGCTGAGTTACAGGATCTGAGGAGACCCAACTGCGGCCTAGCTAGAGTGAGTCAGCATCAGGGCCCAGACAATGAGCTTGCGGGGAGGGAACAGAGAGGGAGGAGGAAGCAGGTGAGGGGCCCCAGCTACATCATCGGGGTACAGGCTGTACCCCGAGCTAGATGTCACTGATGTAGCTTGGATTAGACTCCCGAGGGAGCTGGCCTCTTAATGCTAAACACATTCCTCTTGTTTCATTCCCAACAAGGATTTTGATTCTGCTGCAGCTGGTTAAATTTTCTTTTCCTTTCTGCTAGGTAGGTGCAGACCTGTAATCCCAGCACTCAGGAGGCTGAGGCAGGAGGATCAATTTGAGTTTGAGGCCAGAATGGGCTACAAACGAGTTCAAGGCCAGCCTGAACTGCAGAGTAAGACCCTGCCTCAAAAAGACCAAAATAAATAAATACACATTTTCTTTTCCTTTTTTAACAGTGTGTTTTGATTGGTATCCTATCTCCAGTCCAGCTGGAACCCAGGTTCCCAAGACCTTATCACCAGAGCTGCTTCCCTGGCTGGCACCCGGGAGGGAAGGGCCTGGGACCAGCGTGCAGGGTCATGCTTACAAAGGGGCACAGCTGAGTAAAAGTGAGCTAAGTAAGTGTATTCACCAAAAATTATTCAGAGAAAGTAGACAATAGGGGCTGGGGATTTAGGTCGGTGGCATAAGCACCTGCCTTGCAAGCATGCGGTTGTGAGTTCAATCCCCGGTACAAAAAAAAAGAAAGTAGATGATAAAAAAACTCCAGTTTTACAACCACTGTGAACATCTGGCAGTATTTTTTTTGTGTGTATAACATTTTTACATAATTATAATCGTTAATCAATTCTGAAATCTGCTTTTACCACCAACCCAACCAACCAACCAAACCAACCACATAAACTTACAACATTCAAGACCACTGAAAATTAAAAAGCAAGAGACCGTTTCCAAGGACATTCATTCACTTAATTCCACGTCTTACATCAGTATTATATGTTTGCGATTTTTTTTAACAAAAAACTTTAAAAGGAAGAGTGTCTATGTAGCTGTTAACTTTGAGTAGTTAACAGTTACATAAATGAATCCAAAATGTGATTACTGATCTGCAAATAAACAATTAAATAAAAAAACAAGGAAAATACTTACTATGCACCAGATGACAAAGGAAATTTCAAACTTGTGAGGGAAACTAAAAATAGACAGGCCAAGAAATGCAAACACACATGTTTCTGAAACAAACCAAAGAATGGATTATTCAGCCCCAACTATTTTCTTAGAATATACTGGTAGATCATTAAGCAAGCAAACATTCAGATGTCCCAATCCAATATAATACTATTTTCTGAAAAATTCTGTAACCAATACTTTGGCCAAACTTTGTACTTAGCTAGGTGTGGTGGTGCACGCCTGTAATCCCAGCACTTGGGAGGCTGAGGCTGGAGGATCACTGTGAGTTCAAGGCCAGCCTGGGCTACATAAGCAAGTTCAAGGCCAGACTGCACTAGTGAGACCCAGTCTCAAAAAAGCAAAACAAAACAAAAAAAAACCTTTGCATTCAGAGCCACTGTCTGTCTGTATCTCTCTCTTACCCCCTGCTGTCCACTGCTATTCAGAATTCCCCCATGGCATGAGTCAACTGTCAACTGCTTCCTCAAATAAACACTAGCCCACCCTGGGAAGATGGTAAACATAAGAATCTCTCCATTTGCAGAACACTGTGATTAGCCAGGATCCCAGGGCAAAGTGGCACAAATTCAAGCAAATGACGGCAGGCACCACATGACCAGTATCAAAGAGACTTTTGTTAACTTGCCAAATGACTGACTTGACACACTGAACTATCCTGAACGCAGCTGCGTGATTCAGGACGCGGTTCAGGCCCAGTGGGACCTGTAGGAGGAGACTCACTTCCAGCTCTGTGCTCGGCTCTGCAAACCAGCTCAGTACTCTCTGGGCTTCTGTGCACATCTGCAGAAAATGCAGATAACGTCCAGGCTCCCTGCTCCAACTGTGGCGTCCCCCAAAATGGCCCGAGAACCCGGGGAGACACAGACTGGGTATTTTCAAATGGTTGAACATCATAAAAACAAGTGAACTTGCTCTAAAACATTTCAGTGATATTTTGTCTTCCAGTGTGGATCTTTTAAAAAAATAAAACAGGCCCACACGTGGGACACTATACTCACCCTTTCCCTCCTTAAAAATTTTTTATTTTAAGTATTTTTGTGATCAATTCCAAATCAGTGCATTTAGAACATATTCACATCTGATTTGTGCTTTTCCCTGATAGCAGTACAAATTCCAGTACATGGACATATAATATGGTAAATTATTATTTTTGAGACAGGGTCTCACTAAGTCACTAACCTGACCAGGCTGGGCTCAAACTTGCAATCCTCCTGCTTCAGCCTCCCAGGGTGCTGGGATCATGGTTAATTTAACCCATTTTCTGTGGATAGATGTCTTGACTAGCAGACAGATGCTAACAAATGAGTCTCCAAAAGAGATGGCCCAGTGCACACATCTGCTCCCTGGGCCTGGTTTCTATTACCCATGCCAGGAATGGGTACTTCCAACCTTGCAATTTCCCAATCTGATTGATGGGATAAAAGAGAACTTTCTGTTTGTTTTGAGATAGGGTCTCTGTTAGCCCAGGCTGCCTTGACCTCTCCTGCCTCAACCCCCTCACCCAGGTGCTGGGATTACAGTCATGGGCTACCACACTTAGTTTATAAAACAGAATTTGATGACTCTTTTAAATGTGAGGGGCAGGGTCAGAACCTTTGGCCTTTGGAGGAGGGTGGTGTGGAGCAAATGCCTAGCAGCCATGTGGGAAGCAGGCTTGACATCAAGGTCCCTGCAGGGGCTGAGCCGTGTCACTTTCCTCACCTCCCTCACTTGAGCCCCCTTTCTCTGCAAGGCCAGCCCCTCCCTCTGGCAGGTGACAAAGTGGTACTGGGGCTTCAAAGGGGGATAAGGTCCAGAAAAGCCAGGGGATGCTGGTGATGGTAGCTGGGCAGAGCCACTGGGCCACTGCAAGAGACAGTGAGAGGGTGGCTCCTCCCCCTCTGTGGAAGGCGGCAGGGAGGAGCTCAAACTGCAGTCACCTGCCAGAATCTCCCCAGGTCTATCAGGTCTATCACAGTGCAGCCTGGGTCACTCGCCTATAAACTCCCCAGCCTGGTCCTTCGGGAGGTTTTAGTCAAAGGGCTCTGAGGACAAGTCTGGGAAGTGCTGGATGACTGTCCCCTTTTTCATCACTCAGCGATGAAAAGTCTTGCAGTCCAGAATCTGCTCAATAGTAACCCAGGATCCCCTTCAATCTTTTGCTACCCCGGAGCCTTTTTCATCTAGCCATCATCAGTATCATTTCCAATCAGTGCATTTTTGGAAATGTCACTTTCCTGCATTAGAAACACATGTCTCGAATGTTCATAATCAGTAGTTTGCATTACTTTTGGTCTTAAAATTGTTGGCATCAAATGTTCCACTTAGCAGGTTGGAACTGTAAAGCCAGAGAGACAAGCCCAGGATGAGGGGTGGGTGTCCTGCCGCCAGGGGACATGTCAGCAGACCCTGCAGCAGGGCAGGAAGCCAACTCACTCTGGGTGGGCACACACGCAGGGACACCAAGGTTCAACTCACCACATAAGAAGGCCACGGTCCGGAGGGTTTGCTGCATGAGGATCTGGGTGACCGGGGAGAGGTTGTGGTGTGTGTAGTGTGACATCACGATGCCTGAGAACAGGATGGCCATGATGCCTGCAGGGCGACACAGGGGCAGGAGAACAGGCGTGAGCGCACTGACGTGTACTTGCATGTGACACCCAGACCGGATGCACACTCCTGAGTCCCCAGGGTCTGGGTCCCAGGGGGTTAGGAAAAAGCAAAAGAAAAGGAACCTGAGGCCTCCTGGAGGCCACAGAGAAGTACCAAGGGTCTCGTCTTGCTCTGGGACCAGCTGGGTGACTGTGGGCACCTTGCTTCTCCTCTCTAGGTCTGTTTTCTTGTGTCAGGAGTGTGAGCAAGGAGGTGAAGTGGCTGTCACAGGACCAGGGCACCCAGCTGTCCTCAAGTGTAAGGGGCAGTGATGTGCCAGGGGTGGCAGGGAGTGCACCTAGGAATCTGGGTGTGGAGAATGGGCAGATTTTAGCAGACTTTTTGGTTTTCTTTTCCTTGGTGGTATTGGGGACTGAACCCAAGGCCTCCACACTGAGCTACATCCCCAGTTTTTTTTTGTTTGTTTGTTTTGAGACAGGGTCTCACTGTGCAGTTCAGGCTGACCTTGGGCTCACTCTGTAGCATAGGTGGGTCTCGAACTTGCAAAGATCTGCCTGCCTCAGCCTCCCGAGTGCTGGGATTACAAGAGTGTGCCAACACGCCTGGCTTCTTGCCTCTTCTTCTGAGACAGGACTCTGGTAAGTTGCTAAGTTGCTCAGGCAGGGCTCAACCTTGTGAACCTGCTGCCTCAGCCTCTCCAAGTCACAGCTGGCTTCATGGACCTCAATGTTTCTCCTTAATTTTGATTTATCAGTAATCCTCATATATCACTGCTATAACACGGAAAGACAGACGTGTTATAAGGGGGTAGGGTGGCATTTCTTCAAAGTCCCCCATGAGCACACCTATAGCCTCTCTCCCTACTCGGCATCTGAGTGTCCCTGTTTGTCCTGGCCCCGTACCGCTCCTGAGGGAGATGGCTCTGGGTCCTCTCAGTGGATCCCATGTAGCAGCAGGAAAGGGGCCTGTATTTGTGTAGGGAAGCTAAGGTTTTTTTTAGAAATCAAGTTAGATGCTAAAATACATATATTGCAAGGAAATCTTCAGAAGTTTTAACTCACTCTTGGGATTTTGGAGAAACACAGTTTAACTGGTTCACTTCCATTTCTAAGAGAGTGAAGGTCCCAGAATTACAATGCAGACGTTCTGGCTGCAGAACTGGCCATGGACACGAAGCCCTGCCAAGCCCAGCTCCCCACTGCACTGTCTCAGTGCTCTTCTGCAGGGCACAGTTCTCCAAAGAAAGGACACAGTACAGGGCCAGGCAACGAAAATAGGCTGAAGATCTGGGGGAAACCAGGGCCGGGGGAGAAGCAGCAGCTTGCATGGAGCCCCACAGCCACAGAGGGAAGCCTCACACTGCTGGGATCACACGCACAGCTTCCTGCTGGGTTTTTACTATTGTTTATTTATTTATTTATTATCACAACAGACATTTATTTAAGGTAGGATGTCTGCAGACTAAATAATTTTTCCCTTTTTTGGTGCCAGGGATCGAACTCATGACCTCATGCTTACCAAGCAAGTGCCTGAGCTGCTGAGCTAAATCCTCGACCCCACTAAATTCTTAAATTGTATGTTTCAGGCTTAATCACATTCATAAAAATATTCTCAAGACAGTTGCATCCACAGACTTTATGTGATTCTCTGCCACTCGTCTCTCTTTTCTTTCCCAAATAACCTGTGAGATATGGCTCTAGGCATGATTTATCTGCCTCCTAGTCTACCCAGTGCGCTCCAGGCAGGATCTGATACCTCATGCTCAGGCCCAGTGCACCGTTACCGCAAAACATGCTGTCACTATGAAGGCGTGGGGACGCCTCTTTATGGCTGCTTTCCCATCATCCTCTTGTATTGCATCATCTCACAGTCAGCCCAGCTTGCTGAGTCCTGCAGCACTGTATGATTTTTTTTTTTTTTTTTGGGTACCAGGGATACTAGGGATTGAACTCACAACCTCGTGCTTGCCAGGCAAGCGCTTAAGCCACTGAGCTAAATCCCTGGCCCTATCCTGCACCACTTCCGAACATCATCTGGCCACTGGCAGCTGCAGGTCAGCCCACCAACTGTTACCACCTTGCTAGGTTTTTGAGCCAATGCCAGGGACCATTTCTTTTGGGAAATTTTCAAACTTTTTGTGGAAACAACTGATTCAACTGTTTGACACTTTTCTTTTTCTTTTTGAGATAGGGTCTCACTATGTAGTTCAGGCTGGCCTTGAGCTCACTTTGTAGCCCAGGCTGGTCTCGAATTTGCAATGATCCTCCTGCCTCAGCTTCCCAAGTGCTGGGATTACAGGTGTGAGCCACAACGCCTGGCTCTGTTTGACACTTTCCATGTGGATAAACAAAACCCAGTCTGGATCACAGAGGCCAGCTGCACACCTGACATACTGATACTAGGCAGGGCCACAGCTAAGAGGCCAGGTGAACAGTGGGTTTAACAGCCGGGGGACACTCAGCAGCCCGCGCATGCTCCTTCCTACAGCAGGGGTCACTCCAGCACCTAGAGTTCCTTGCTGCTGCAGCGCCACTGCACATGCTGGAAATCATCATGGGGTAAATGGGGTGCAACCCAGGCGCAGCTTCCTAAGTGAGCTGGAAGGTATGGCTATTTACATACAGTAACACCCTCCATGAAAAGAGCAAGACCTTGCTGGGCGTGGTGGCGCAAGCCTGCAATCCCAGGACTTGGGAGGCTGAGCAGGAAGATTGCCTTGAGTTTGAGGCCAGCCTGGATTACATGGCAAGAATTGCTCTCAAAAAACCACACACACACACACACACACACACACACACACACACACACACAGAGGAAAGCAAGATCCTTTAAGAAAGCAAGTAACAATGCTGCAAAGACCTTTATCCATGCTCTAAACTTGTGGGATCAGGAAAACAGCTCACCATTTCTAGTGAGTCCTAAAATGTAACAGTAGGTCTTGGAATTCTTTCCTCAGTGGGGCCTCACAGACGCTAGGGAAGCTCTCCCACTGCACAACGCCCTCAGCCCTCAGCCTTCAAGTTCACCTTTCAGGAGGCTGCACAGCACGCCCGGTGACCTGCTTACTGAGGAGCACGCAGGTGCCTCCAGTTCACCTCCTCAGTGCGGCGCAGAGTGGCAGCGGCACTCCGCATACATGCTGTGCAGACCGGCGCTGTACAGTGCAACCCATCGTTGGGCACCGTGGTGGCAACACTTTCCAGAAAGCAACATGTCCTGATCAGTCCTGTCACTCTGTCCTCCCCCACATAATGTCCCCTCCTTTGTGACTCATCCTGACACTGTTTCTTACCCTGTCCCCCAACCCAGCTTTTACTAGGCTATATCTGTCTAAAGGGGAGTTTGTAGCCCATTCACTTTTGAGTCTTCACAACCAGAGGGCAAAGAGGTCCTAAAAACTAGTTTGAATGAATAGTACAACCAGTTAGCAAGTCAGTTTTGGTGGTACATGCCTATAACCCCAGTACTGAGGGAGGCTGAGGCAGGAAGATCACAAGTTTGAGCTTCACCACTGCAACTCAGTGACTTAGTGAGACCCTATCTCAAAAAACAAAAAGGGACTGATGATGCTGCTCAGTCTGTCAGTGTGAAGGGCCCAGGTTCAACCCTCAGTACTAGAAAAAATTTCACAATGACACACTTTGAATACAGATTCTGAGAATGGATATTACTATGTCATTAACTAGGGAACTACCTGATTTGCTCTTGAAACCAGAAAATTTTTTTGAAGGAACTGTTATTAATTCATCATCTTGGCACAGCAGGGGTGGTCTGGGGGTCTCAGGGGAGGCCAGGAAGTCAGGCTAGTGATGATACCCACTTCTGTGCCATCATGCCTCGGGTGGCCCTGTCACTACATCTTCCTCACGTGAGGAAGTGGAAGCTCAGGGCAGGGTGCAGGCAGCACTCACACAGGGACTGACAGGCAAAGTCTCAGTCCTACCCACCGTGTGCTAAACGGGTGGGCTCAGGGAAACGGGTTGGGTTCCTTGGTGAGAGGTCCTGTTCCATGGTCTTGAGGGCTCCCCACTGTCAGTCCTTTGTGACAGGAACAAGGGTGCACAAAAAGAAGGGGAACAGCTCTGCCCCACTTTCCTGTTGGTGCTCCTGCAGAACAATCTGGAGGCTCCACATGGTTTGAGAGGGCCATGCAACCCCTCTCCAAAAACTCTGAGTGACCGATATCCCCAAGCAGTGAGCGAGTGGGCAGAGCTGGTGCCCTTGTTCTACTGCAGAGCACATCTGGGGTCAGCCCACCTCTGGGGGCCCCTCAGCTTGACCAGCAAACCTTACACACAGAGAAAACAAAGCTACTTGGAAGGAAAGACAAGAAAACACTCCTTTATTTTAATCACAAATTCCAAGCTGATGCATGAACTATATCTTTAACAACAGGTGTTCAAAGCTAATCTTGAGGGGGTGGAGGAACAATTTAGAAAAACAGAGGTAAAAATAGCTAAGCTAGAGCCCAATGACTCATTGGTAACATTTATGTAAGCACCAAAATTCAGTAAAGAGAAGAAAGAGAACCCAATGGCAGATACCAGGATGAAATTATCCTTGTGAGCTGGCTCAGGATTAAAAATGAAAGCCCGAGGGTTACAAGAAGTCTCTGGGGAAAACGGCAGAGGCCTGTCTGTTTGCTCCGAGGGAAAACACACTTAGGAGCTGACCCTGGAGAGCAGGCTGCAGGAGCGGGGCTGAAGCCCATGCGTTACCAGAAACCATTGGGGTTCTTCTCTCCCCACAAAGGATGACTGCGGTGCCACTGCTGCCCTGTGTAAGCAGAGAGCCTGCTACACGGTATTCAACACTGTCTTCTGATGGGGACAGAAGGCAGGGTACGTGCAATTCTCCTAGCAAAAGGGAACTGGGCCATTCTGTCCCCAGGCACTACCCATGCTTCTGGCCTAGAGGTGATTCCCTGCGTAGAGGCTGGCACAGGGAAAGCCCACAGAGACTGGCAGTCTGTCTGGCTGTGATGAGGAGACCAGGAGGGAAGCAGAGCTGGGCAGCTGTGCAGAGAGCTCGGAATTCACCATAAGGTCCCCTGAAACCTTGGGTGTATCCTGATCTGTGTGTGTGAGCTTCCAAGCACCTGGGGAAACAACCGCTGAGAAATAGGCCCAGAGACTTCCAAGGCTGACATGGGGCAGCCCCAGCCCAAAGCAATGACCTCATAGGTCCTGGGTAGGACCCTCAGCAGGGTGCTTCCCTGTTAGCAGTCTACTGGGGACCCCCCCTAGTAAAGTGTAAAAGTCACTGCCAAGAGGACTAAATGGATTCCAAGGTGAGATAGGTGCTGGGAGAAAAGCCTAGAACTGTATCAAGGAACACTTAAAGTTCACAGTGACTGCATCCAATCAAAAAGGAATAGCAAGCAAAGAACAGGAAAACACGACCTATATGCAGGACCGAGGCTGGGCAGAGATGAAGATGCCAGCCACAAGGACCTTAAAACAGCTCTTCTAACCATGATTCATACACAGAGGGATACAAGAAGAATGGACACGAGAAAGAGGAAAACAAAGGCGACAGGGTACAGTCCCTGAAATGAGGAGAACAGGACATGCACATGGCGGCACAGTGAACCTGAACACCTAAGCAGAAGCTAAAGAAAACAAGGCATGTGGACACAGACGAGAATAACATGCCTGGGCCGGCAGCCAGTTCTATGGGAAGCGGGGCCAACAGGGCAGTAGAGGGAGAACCGAAAAAAATGTTCAAATAAATGGGCAAAATTTACCAACCTTCATGCAAGCTACAGACGCCTATAAATATAAAAACAAGAAGCTCAAAGGGCTTCCAGGCAGAATATACCAAAGTATATTTCAACAAGATCGCTACACACCTGTCAGGAAGGCTGGACTTTTTAAAAATTAAAACAAGTGCTGGGAAGCAGCTGGGTTGCTCTCACCTCTTGGGGGAACAGAAAAATGACCCAGTCACTGTGAAACACCTGACAGTTCCTAATACAGTATATGTGTTTAGAAAATGATGAGCCCCGACACTGAGGGGTTTACCCAAGACGTGAAAACACACAAATGCTCACAGCCTGCAGGGCCTTCCACGGGACAGGGACACTGCATGAAGAATGCATGAACTATGGGAGGCGCAGAAACAAACTTTCCCAAAACCTAGTCAAAAGAATGAGACACCAAAGACTATGTCTCAGAGAACCACAGTGACAGGACACAGGTCCCTGGGGACCGGGAGCCACATGGGGTGAGGGAACGTTTCATGTCTTGACTATGGTGGCTACATGGCTGTGTATATTTGTCACAACCTGCAGAACTGTATACTTAGAATGGGTGCTGTGTACTACAGGCAAATTACAGCTCAACAAGGAGGAAGAGGAAGAACAAGGAAAAACCTTCCTCGGAGGTGGGATCAGGGTGTCTTGGCAGACACACACACACACACCCACACGCACACACGGAGGAGGGATGGGGTGTTGACACACACATACGCACACGC